>OY720455.1:50506264-50606264 GCA_963082715.1 Harpalus rubripes
AAAAAAAAACAGTAACTACAACTGACTACATTTACTAATTAATAATTAGGACTAATAGTTCTATTCTTTTTAATGTAATTTGCAATGTTTCAGCCAAAAATATATAATCAAACCTATATAAGATCAACAAACACGTAGACTACAAAAGTGTGCATTTATAACCAGAAATGTTTGTTTGTTTAAATTGTAAGTAATTCCCCTGTACCACTGTCCAAACGAAGACAACTGTTAAATTGCAAAGTGGGATGTAAAAACTGGCAACCAGAAATTAATTCAAAAGAGCAAGATAATTAGCACAATAAAATTGTTTTTGAAAAACATATGTAGCGGAGAAAATATTGCTCCCAATCAAGATATCGAAGATAAATTAGAAACAACTTATCCGGTTGTGCGAAAATATTTAAATAATGAAAATCCATCGGTTGCTGACATAAAAATTAACTGGCCAATTATATTTGTTAAACCATGGCTTCAATTTCATTATAATAAATTAATGGGACACGAAATTCATGAACTGAGCAATAAAATATTGGTCAAATTTGACAAACTCCATGATTTCGGTAAAAGAAAAAAATTATTTAACAAACACGATTTGAACTACGATGACAATCAAAAGATTGAAATATCTTTAACAATAATATCGAATTATTTTAAAGAAAAATTAAATATTTTATATAAAATTTATGAGGTAAATTTTAAATTGACAATTTTATTTTTCTTTATTGAATTAGTGTTTATTTATTTAAGGTAGGAACTAACATGTGCGATATAAAACAGGATATATTAGGTCCCACAATTGCTAAATTGGGTAAGCTATATAATATTAGTATTATAAACAAAATACCCTTCAAAATAGTTTTATTTCGAATTCATATTATTTCTAGAAACAAGAAATATGTTTTATGTATTTTGTGAAAACCAGCCAATAAATAATGGTGAAGATAATTTCAAGGAGCATTGGAAGAAATGTTCGCCTGTTATTTTATTTTAAATATGAAATATCCAACGGAATTATCAGGAACGATGGAATTTATTCAACGATATTATCTCAAAATACATCCGGATTCCGGCTCAAAAAGTTTAAAGAGAAAAAAATACGGAAAATAAAGTCTTGTCTTTGATAAACAAGCTTAATTAAGAAGGGTAAGTTTATATTGTGATTATTTTTATATTGCAATGTATAATATTTAATTAAATAATGTGGTCCAGTTCTGTAACTCAGTTAATAAGTGTCCAACCATGAATTTAATTGTCCAAATCTGATTCCAACCGGCGATAAAAACCTTAAGAATTATTTCCAATATTAAAATAGCACAAAATGACTCTTGCGGTGCACTCTCCACGCCTGAAATTAGTGCCCGTAAGGTAACGCCTGGTTATTACTAACTCGGTACGAATATTATCATAACAGACATTTGTATTCAAAAAAGATGGAAAACCTAGAAATGGGTAATATGCCGTGATGACAATATTTAAGTACTTATTTATTTTATATATTTAAAAAAAAAAAATAAACAAATGTTACAAATTTTATGTTTGTTATCGATTAATGCTATATTCTGTCTATTTTCATTGGACAGTACATCTTAACAACTGACAACTAAGTTACATAATTGGGCAAATTGAGAATCTAACAATTTATATTTATATTGCCTATTTTATTGACAATTGTTTATACTGTATATATTTTTAAAAATGAATTCATTTTTTGTTAACTAAATTTTTAATGACACCGTTCATTTATTTTCAGCATACCGATAGTTAGAAAGCCGAAAACCCAGGAATTATATATATTTTTATATATCTGAAGAATTGTTTTTCACTTACTGTTTTTGACATACATACGTATTTATTGTACCTACCTATAATTTAATAAAACATACGATATATACATAAATATAGGTATTTTGTCCATTCCTACAAATATTTTTAAAAATAAAATTACTCATGTAAATATACAACACACATAAGTAAAATAACATTAACTACCTTAAATATACAAAAGAAGTATGTAATCAATACAGAGTATCCTGTAAAATTGCAAATAACCAATGTATAAATACATACACAAAAATTAGTTTTACATAACGATTTTGTATATATTCTACTACGGCATGGAAGTTTACATTTCCAAAAATGAATTTTACATACGATTTTGTAAAATATCATGCCTCAATGGAATTTTACATGTTTTAGAAACAATTTTACATACGACATTGGAATATTCCCTTTCTTAATGTAATTTTACGTTGCATATGGTATATTTACAGTGTGTTGTATATTTACCATATAAATAGTTGGTTATTTATTACCCATGTTTTATTGTGTAAATTTACATGATTTTTATTTACAGTGTAGGTATATTTTAGCATTATTATGTAATATTAAATATGTACATGCCAAATTTCAACGTAATACGATAAAATAAATAATTATTATTATCAAATAGGAGAGCTGACCTGAGCAGACTTAAGCTGACCCAAGTATATTTTAGCATTATTATGTAATATTAACTATCTTACAGTGACCATTCGTACTGATTTTGTTAGTTGAGTACTGATTTTCAGAACTTTGTACTGATAAATAATTTAAAAAATATTTGTACTCATTTTTTATATCCTGTACTGAATGTGCTGATTTTCAATTTTTTTTACAAATATTTAATTTAATATGTTATGGATAATGCTAAAAAAGTGATTAAATCTAGGTTTACCCGACTTTAAGGATTATACACGACATTTTCATTGAATTATATGACAACCGATTGTCGTGCGTGTTCGTGATCCTTGTTTGGTTATTATTATTATTATTTATTTTACCGTATTTCGTTGTAATTTGGATTGTAGATACTTAATATTACATAATAATGCTAAAATATACTTACTCAGCTCAGGTCAACTTAAGTCAGTTGTTCTAGTAGATTCTTATTATTATTATTATTTTTATTATTATTATTACTATTAGTATTATTATTATTACCTATTTTACCGTATTTCGTTGTAATTTGGGTTGTAGATAGTTAATATTACATAATAATGTTAAAATATACGGGAACAGCATATCAGCTTAAGTCATCTGACCTCTTTGATTATTATTACTACTTATTTAAAAGTATTCCGTTGTAATTTGGCTTGTAGATACTTAATATTACATAATAATGCTAAAATATAACTGGTCAGCTTAAGTCAGCTCAGGTCAGCTTAGGTCAGCCGGCCTATTTGATAATAATTATTATTTATTTTACCGTATTTCGTTCTAATTTGGCTTGTAGACATTTAATATTATATAATAATGCTAAAATATAACTGGTCAGCTTAAGTCAGCTCAGGTCAGCTTAGGTCAGCCGGCCTATTTGATAATTATTATTATTTATTTTACCGTATTTCGTTATAATTTGGCTTGTAGATACTTAATATTATAGAATAATGCTAAAATATAACTGGTCAGCTTAAGTCAGCTCAGGTCAGCTTAGGTCAGCCGGCCTATTTGATAATAATTATTATTTATTTTACCGTATTTCGTTATAATTTGGCTTGTAGACACTTAATATTATATAATAATGCTAAAATATAACTGGTCAGCTTAAGTCAGCTCAGGTCAGCTTAGGTCAGCCGGCCTATTTGATAATAATTATTATTTATTTTACCGTATTTCGTTATAATTTGGCTTGTAGACACTTAATATTATATAATAATGCTAAAATATAACTGGTCAGCTTAAGTCAGCTCAGGTCAGCTTAGGTCAGCCGGCCTATTTGATAATAATTATTATTTATTTTACCGTATTTCGTTATAATTTAGCTTGTAGACACTTAATATTATATAATAATGCTAAAATATAACTGGTCAGCTTAAGTCAGCTCAGGTCAGCTTAGGTCAGCCGGCCTATTTGATAATAATTATTATTTATTTTACCGTATTTCGTTATAATTTAGCTTGTAGACACTTAATATTATATAATAATGCTAAAATATAACTGGTCAGCTTAAGTCAGCTCAGGTCAGCTTAGGTCAGCCGGCCTATTTGATAATTATTATTCTTTATTTTACCGTATTTCGTTATAATTTGGCTTGTAGATACTTAATATTATATAATAATGCTAAAATATAACTGGTCAGCTTAAGTCAGCTTAGGTCAGCCGGCCTATTTGATAATTATTATTATTTATTTTACCGTATTTCGTTATAATTTGGCTTGTAGACACTTAATATTATATAATAATGCTAAAATATAACTGGTCAGCTTAAGTCAGCTCAGGTCAGCTTAGGTCAGCCGGCCTATTTGATAATTATTATTATTTATTTTACCGTATTTCGTTATAATTTGGCTTGTAGATACTTAATATTATATAATAATGCTAAAATATAACTGGTCAGCTTAAGTCAGCTCAGGTCAGCTTAGGGCAGCCGGCCTATTTGATAAATATTATTATTTATTTTACCGTATTTCGTTATAATTTGGCTTGTAGATACTTAATATTATATAATAATGCTAAAATATAACTGGTCAGCTTAAGTCAGCTCAGGTCAGCTTAGGTCAGCCGGCCTATTTGATAATAATTATTATTTATTTTACCGTATTTCGTTATAATTTGGCTTGTAGACACTTAATATTATATAATAATGCTGAAATATAACTGGTCAGCTTAAGTCAGCTCAGGTCAGCTTAGGTCAGCCGGCCTATTTGATAATAATTATTATTTATTTTACCGTATTTCGTTCTAATTTGGCTTGTAGACATTTAATATTATATAATAATGCTAAAATATAACTGGTCAGCTTAAGTCAGCTCAGGTCAGCTTAGGTCAGCCGGCCTATTTGATAATAATAATTATTTATTTTACCGTATTTCGTTATAATTTGGCTTGTAGACACTTAATATTATATAATAATGCTAAAATATAACTGGTCAGTTTAAGTCAGCTCAGGTCAGCTTAGGTCAGCCGGCCTATTTGATAATTATTATTATTTATTTTACCGTATTTCGTTATAATTTGGCTTGTAGATACTTAATATTATATAATAATGCTAAAATATAACTGGTCAGCTCAGGTCAGCTTAGGTCAACTGACATATTTGATAATTATTATTATTAATATTATTATTATTATTTATTTTACCGTATTTCGTTGAAATTTGGCTTGTAGATACTAAGTATACATAATAATGCTAAAATAGTGCTGGTCAGCTTAAGTCAGCTCAGGGCAGCTCGGTCAGCTTTTTATTCTTACCCCATGCGGGAACTTGTATATTTCTCGAATGTACAATTTAGGATTCAGTACAGTTTAAGTATGGTGAAAATTAAAGGTAGAATCTGGCGATATTTCGATGAAATAAAGACAATAATATACTTTCTATTTTAAATATTTTAATACTTATTTTTTACATTTTTGTATTACATTTTGAATTATAATTTTTTAACTTGTTTTTATTTTTTATTTTCAATTGACAAATGTTAATGTTTAAATGAAACTTTCATTGAAATTTTTATGTGAAACTTTCATTGAAATTCATAGTGAAACATTTTGTGCAACTTTCAATAAAATTTTCAATGAAACTTAAAAAAAAAATTCCGAAATTTGCACATCACTAGTGACCATATTACAATACATATTAAAATAACTATATGATCTATAAGATCGGCATAAGAACAAAGAGGCACACCCAACACTATAGACATAAAGTTACGAACGAGTATTATGATATATTTATTATTTATTTAAAACAGATTCTGATTATTATTCTATATAATAATCTATAATTTATTGTCTATTTTTTGTCCAACTTGTGATTCATTCCTCCTTGTTGTTTTGCAATGAAGACCTTAGAATGATTGCGGTTTCTAGCTTGTTATTAAGTTGATTACTTAATCTTGGTCTTGTATAATTTTTTTTCTTCATGCCTCATGGAAGAAAGAAGAATCATGCCGGAATTATGTCTAATCATACTTATCGGAAAGGAAGATTTATGGCACATTGTTTTCATGATCTGTAAACTATGATAATATCTTCTATGAGTCGAGATTTATAATGATTATGAGTATATCATAACGGCATTGTCCTCATTGTAGGCCACGCTGTGGACACTCAAATAATTATTAAAGATTGCATTAGGCAATGGAAGCGCACCTGTCGTGGCCCCTAATAGGACATGTCAGATTTATTTATATTTTGATGGAGTGCTTTTTGGAAAAAAAAATGGTAACAATTCAATTCAAGTTTTTGATTTCGTTCAGTCGTATCCTTCATGATGAAAGTATTGTAACGTTTTATTTTTTGGGTGAAGTGTACATATCAAAGTATTATTATTAATTATATTAAAAGTTTATTAAAGGATAAATAAATATTAAATATACAATAAAAATGATGATTACTATGGTTAAACAAATATTAAATTCTAATTTAAAACTAAGAATATAATTAACTACTTAAACACTAAGATTAAATTTTTATTCAAACAATTAACACGACTATTTATATCACTAATTATTTACATCACTATTTATGTCATTAACTTATATCGCATTCAGCTTCGACCCTCAGAGTGTCTGTATACTCATCTGACTCCCACAGCGTCTGTATACTAAACTGCCGGACAGAAATCACGTCTTTCAACTTTTCAACTCTACTAATTGACTGACTTCCGATCCAGTATCATCAACTGTCCGTATGCCACTACTCGTCAACACCAATGCCGAGTATCCACTTCCATTCGTCGTTACTGTCCCCGTATACTCTGGCTTCCCAGTACTCCTTGACACTACCGAGTATTCACTTCCACAGCTATCCCAGTATACCAGTAACTTTTCGAGTACTCTACCCGACACTATACTGCACACGCTCACCACGATACTGCTGTGCTACTAAACTCACTAACTGCCATATTTCCTATCTATGTAACTCTCGAACATTCCACCCGATAATGACATGGAATACAAAAGCTTCGGGCGACAGGAAGTAATTAAATATGTCGAGACTCGTTTGTTTACTTCGCCACTTGCACGCGACGGTTACTAACTATAGACGCCTCCTCCGTGCGGCGGTGCTCACACGTTACAGTATGAAAAAGGCAACAAGCCATAAATTCGGAATTAATTATTATCTGTGGCGATTCTGACTTGGAACTATAGTCTGTTTTAGGAAATAAGTATTTTGCAAATGTATACTCTATAATTGGAAAATCAGTGAGACTACTCGTATAAATTTTATTTATATATTAATAATTGCTGTAAAAGTACATATCTGCAAAATTATAATCATTCCTTTTGAAATGCAAGAAAACAGATACATTTATTTACCACGTTTGCGTTACTTACTTTTCTGTTAAACGAAACTATAGCTTGCGATGTTTACGTGGTTGACAGATCCATCTAGCCGCCATTAATTTAGTTCCGGAAAATTCGGATCATTTACAATCAAAGAGAACTAGGTGCCACTTTTATGTTTTAAAGTTGTTCAACAAAAACTTTTTTTCCTCGGAAAAATAGCGATAACTGTAACTTCTTTTGTTAATATCCCAAGAAGATTTTTGCAAGGAAGTTACTGCTTACGCGAAATTCTTTTCTGTTTTGTAATTCCTCGATTTAGGAAGCTAACCATATGGTAGAAATTTGATACTCTTCTTGGAAGGAATGATGTGTATACTATCGAGTTACTAAACTGCGATTTTTGCTCGGATTTTTCTATACCTGTGAGAAACGAAGTCAAGTCCTATGGTTAGTTAAGAAAGTTAAGAACAGCAGGTTTGTGTCGACCGCAGATATCTTCATTGTTCTTAGACTGGACTGCTAAACACAGGCCCGTACTCAGAAATAATATAAAGAAAATCCTATAAATAATATGTGGAAGGGGTAGAAATTTCGTTCCTGAGATATTTTTTAAGATGCTTTTGAAAAATATGAATTGCTTTTTACTATTATTTTTGCTGTTGAATCTTTAATCTGTGGAATTGTAAGCTAAGTACAAAATTTTGAACAAGCGCACAACAGGTTCGAATTACATATCGGCTCAAAGCTTGCAAGGTCCAAGCTTTAACTTCAAGTGGGGAATATTCGCATGGGTGTTTTGAATGCTGTATTTTTTTTCCAAAAGAGGCACTTTAAACACTTTTTCGAATTTGAATATTTGTTCGTTTTCGTTTGAGATTGTTTATAAAATCAGTTTTGTTTAATAAGTAAGGGATGTCATTTAAGTGGTCTTGCTACAATTTGGTACATGAATTTGGTACAATTTAATTTTGTCTGATAATCAAAATGCCCGAAACATAAATATTAGGTAGGTACATTCCCATATGTGTAGCTTACAAAATATATTGGTAAATAATGTGAACCCTGAGTTTGCATAGGTTCTGAGAGTTCTTCAAATCGAGAAGGTTCCTAAAATAAATTTTTAGTAATTGATGAGTAGAAAAATCAGATTCGCACATATAGATAGGTAGTGGTTAAAGGTAATAATATTTCATTTATTTATTTCCCAAGATTGGTTTTTCTTTTTTTAACCCAAATGAATTAAGGCTCAAGTTTATTAGGAGTAACAATTCTACATTGTATTGCTAACATAAGTAACATTTTATATTATATGTTTTAGAATTATATGATTGGCATTTAGTAATCAAAATTATAAAATTCTAAATAGTTTACGCGACCCAAATTTGTGTCGCGACCCATAGGTTAAGAAACGCTGGTCTAGAGTAATTGTGAATGTGCCCTAAATATTTTTAGTTGATAGTGCACTCTTTACATCAATTTTGAGCAACTGTGACGTGACACCTGACGCCTGGAAAATGTAATCAACGGTACAGATATATCATCATTAGTATGGGACATAACCTAATAAACCTAGAGTTTAATGTACTAAAACATTACTTTTTATTCTGTCGGTTAAGTACCCAAAAGTTAAATTGATTCTTTTCTTCTATGGTGTTCTCTATTCGATTTCGTACAATTTCAATCCACCATCTTCCTATTACATATAAATTACGCACTACTTTTTCCCATTTTATCCTCTTCTATTTCCACCTCCTGAGTGGGACCCTGGCCTACCTCGTGGCCGGCGGTCCACCAACACGGGAGGTCTTCTCCGAGGCAGGTCTCCCAGCTCTCTCATTCGCTGGCTGGTTCCACTCCTCTTAAGACTAAGATCGAGTCAGCATCTCAACACACCGCACAACTACTCCGGCCAAGGTCACCTGATGTGGAAGGAGATGACGGAGATGAAAGATGAGAGATGCAATCATCAGCAGATGAAGACCATGATGAGGAAAGGAAGAATAATATACAGTTCGTCTAGCTCTTGAGAATGAAAGTTGATGTTTAAGTTAGTTCACACTTGTTGTTATCATTCATAATTTTGGGTATTGATTTTAATTGGAAGGAAATATGTATCACCTTCATGTACCTGCAGAAAAAGATATTTGCAAGCAAACTTAAGTGTCCAACAAATATTATGTTTTTAGGTTGAAAACGATGATCTACTGTAAATTAGTTCATACTTCTTATTTTCATTCATAATTTTGGGTATTTATATTAATTTGAAGGAAATATGTATCACCTTTATGTACCTACACAAAAAAGATATTTGCAAGCAAACTTAAGTACCCAACAAATATTATGTATTTCGGTTAAACACGATGATCGACTGGTTACAGAATGGAAAAAAAATCGGCACGCAATATATAAAATTTATTTCCTGGCCGACGTTTCGACTGTACAACAGTCTTCTTCAGGGATCTAAAAGGTATTCATGGACATGGAGTCAGTACGTAAATGAAGATTACAAACATTATTCAAAGTACAATTATTAATATAAAACCAAAAATCTGATGTAGCTAACACAATACCTCCCGCCATTTAATTTTTATTCATACATATATACTTATGCTAGAAAATGTATTAAGTTTCATTCCATATAATAACTATGGTTCTATTTACTATTTTCTTTTTAAAACGTTACTATGGTTAATTTGAAATTATTAGTTCTTTTATTTATCTGTCAGTTTCATACATTTGAGATATGAACTGTGCAACCAAGGAGTTGTGTTGTGTTAGTGTAAACCGTAGGCTCCGGGATTTAAATTATAGATAATTTTATAAATTTATCCACAAAATATATAAAAAAAAGTATTATTTTGAATGATAGTATTTGAGATAAAGCGTGAAAATGTTAAAATTAGATTCTAGGGACCTTAAAACGTGGTCATTTATGAAAATCTCTACTTGCGATTTTTATCTCGATCCCTATACCTCCCTTACCAAGGGTAGCGGGAGGTTAACATAATAAAAAGAATTTTCTAACAGAAATGGACAATGATAAAAAATTGTAACATAGGAAAACCTCATCAAAACATTGGAGATTAACAGGGGTAAATTCATTTAATAGAGTGTATGTTGTCAATTTTAAAATATTTTTAGCTGGAACTAACTATATAAAAAAATTCTTAAAAACAACCCAGATACATTCGAAAACAGACAAAAAACAAATAAGGCAGTAGCCATTAATAAACAATTTTACTCCCAAATGATGACAATGTTAAATGTTAATAATGCGTACCAATCATTAGACTCAGATATTACTAAAAAATTACAGAAAAAAAAAATTATTAGTTAAAAAATTGTATAAAATTATCTACATTGATGCCGGTACAGCTAATCAAATAAAAATAGAAAATGCGGCTCCACCGAAAATCTCTGTGGGGAAAAGGTTGAATGTCCATTTTCTAGAAAAATGAGATGACTTGCCCACTAACAGATTAAAGGTGGGGCTTTCAAATGGTATGTTTGAATAAGGCAAAAACGGTATCAACCCTAAGGTATAGGGTACAGGAGCTAAAAAGGATGACGGTCCAAATATTTTTGCTTAGTAGATTCGCTAGACAGACTAGTAGAATTCTATTTGGACCCACATAAGTTTAAACTCCACCCATATGTGGGTATAATAATGTCCAATCTGAGTTCTGGACTAAGATTGAATACAGTATCTTACTTCAAAAGTAAGGTTCCAAATTTTTGACATTTCATCTTTTTTTCTCCTGGTTCTTTATTTTGAATTACTCTGTATAGGATAAACTAATTTAAACGTCAATTATCGTGGTTTAAAAGAACTCTGTGCCTTTAAAATATTGTGTAGTATAACACCTAAAACTAAAATATTAAATCATTCGTCTCGTTTCAAATATTCGTTTATATATAACAGATCAAACAGACCATATGTTTATTTATCATTATCATCATCCAAACATCCCAACTATATGATCCGCGATATGATCTCATCTCATCTCTCATCATATATTTACTTTTTGAAATGCCAATGTTAATATCTCCAGTATGTAGTCCATCTGATTGACCTATTCGCTAGCTTCTCGATCGTTACAAATGCACTTGTCGGCTCTGCGAGACAGGCTTAATTAGTGTGGTGGTGCATAGGCTGCAGAATGAACACATCAGTTGGCTTCGGCTTCGTCGCTGCCTAGTGCCTGGCACGGATTAATCGCACCAGAACAAACGCTGCCGCTCACACAAAAAACGATGGGAAAGAGTTATTAACTCACACGAGAGGAGAGAGAGAGATCGTTTCTTCAAGAAAACGAACATCAGCAAGAAGCTGAATTAAGAGTATGCTTCGTAAGAGGGCCATGTTTTTGTTGATTGCGATCATAAGAATATAGTTTAATATTGAAAATTGAAATATGATCTGAAATTGGGTACCTATGCTCGGGGGTATGTAAATCGAATTTCGATATAAAAGTATGTCATAAAATATATAAACTAGCCACTATATGTAGCTTCTCATTATAATAAAAAAGTAAACATTAGTATAGTAACGTTTTCTTTAATTTGGGTGAAGTGTAAATATTAGACAATTATTATTAATTAAAATAAGTGTTTATTAAACTATAATTATATATTAAAAAGGTATTAAATAATGACAATTACTAATATTTAACAATTATTAAAAACTAATTAAGACTAAAACTACTATTTATTTATTTAACCAATTGACACTACTATTTATTTCCACGATATTTATTTATATCACGGTCAACTGTCCGCCTACCGACCTCCACAGCGTCTATATACTCAACTGACTCAACAGCGTCTGTATATTCAAGTGCTCGGACAGAAGTCACACCTTTCACCTCACTATCTGTCTATTTATAGAACTAACTTTCTCCTTCCACAGCCTCAATATCACCGACTATCCGTATGCCACAACTTTTCAACACCACTGCCGAGTATCCACTTTCACTCGCCGTTACTATGCCCGTATACCTAGCTTCCCAATACTCTTCAACACTACAGAGTACCTATTCACTTCCACAGCTATCACGGTATACCAGTAACTTTCCGACTCGCCGTTACTGTCCTTGTACAATATAGCCTGCCAATACTCGTCAACACTACCGAGTATTCACATCCACAGCCATCCCAGTTTACCAGTAACTTCTCGAGTATCTACTCGACACAAACTGCATACGCTCACTACGATACTGCTGTGCTTCTCACTAACACTTTCCACTCCATGTGAATGTCTCTATATGACTCTCCCTATATAACTAACTCCCGAGCATAGCTGCGTTCCTTTTATGCAGCTGCCATTAACTTCCAGAGAGCTCTAGAATGTTCGACCGCATAATAACAATGAACACAAAAGGTTCAGGTGACCGGAAGTAATTAAACACATCGCGGCTTGTTTGTTTACGTAGCCCGGCTGCTAGCGCGATTGCGTCATCGCTGTACTTAGACGCGTGTTCAGCGTAGCAACGGGGCCCACACGTTACAGGATGTTATATAGGGTAGGTAGGGTCGTAGAAGAAAGCAGATAGACAGCGAGGGAAAGATATAGTTATAGATCAGAATCACGATTATGGTGTTGTAGGTTAATAAATGACAACAGTTGGCTATAACCTTAGACCAGGAATAGAGAGGAGACAGGGCATGCTATGTATTTCGTCATAAGACGAATTTCCAAATCATCCTAGCGATTTTCGACCTTATTGCACCGTCAGAATTAGCTGCAAAAGGCTAGTCGGTCAAATGTGTTACATACGTGTGCAGTAACGAATAAGTTTTCAGTGTAATTCAAGCTTAGGTCTTACAGATCTGTAAATCTGTAAATAATAAACAAAATCGCAACGAAACTGCCACTCTTTATTTATAATTTTATATTAATCAACAAAAAGAGATGCGTTTTTATCAGTAATTTTTACAGATTTACAGATCTGTAAGATTTATAGATTTGTTCAGATTTGGCCTATTTGCCAGTAGCTCAAAAACAAAAGACTATCCAAAATTTGGTGACTATTCAAGTTTATATGAAGCGTGCATAAGAAAGTTTTTCATATAACGAATTTATTTTATCCTGTACTCATAAATACATTCCTTAAATGGTCGCGAATATGGATTATTACAACGTCCTTTAAATAAGTCTATTATTGCTCCAAAGCTAAATTATATCTACTGTAATCTGACTACGAACACAGCTTCCATATTATAATAATTCTGTATACTGTTCTGAAGTTACATGTCCCTTTCTGACTTGTGTAGAAGCCATTGCGAAACCTTGTTGGAATTTGGGAGTTTCGGGATTTATTTCTTTGAGAAAATTAGCACGTGTAAGTCTTTGCATTGGCGTTGGTTTTGGTTTGAGATCAAAGCACGCTGGGCCCGCTGTTCATTTGGTGGGAAAGGCTCGTAAAACTGTTCGTTTGTGGAGCTCGAGTCGGCAGCTTTACGTGGACCTAACGAAGCTCTGATTCTCCTTGGATTAAATCGTTATTGTTATGGCTGTGCAAACTGCAAGGCTCCGCAAAAAGGGAAAGTTTAACCAAAAAGTATGTATTAATAATAGAAACTTATTCGTTTTATAGTTATATAAATTTCGTCTGTTATTTCTTCAAGATTAAAATGATCACCTGCTAATAGTATATTGTGTAGCATGTTGTGTACGAGTTCTGTATAAAATTGGCCAACACAATACCTCCCGCCATTTAATTTTTATTAATTTATACAGGGTGTTTCAAAAATACTGTAAAAAAATGACCAAAATGAGTAAAAAAGCGTAATCAACATGGGTCCAATCTTCCATAGTTTTGATTTGAGGCAGTGAAAAATGAGTTTTTACGGGGTTTACGTCTGCTTTCTCGAAAACTATAGGAGTTACGACTTTGATTAAATGGGATTTTTTGTTTACCTTTCAGAGGTCATCTTAGATGTGCTTTTCTTTTTTAAAAAAATCAAATAATTTTACTATATTAAATGTTGCGGCGACCTTGGCCAAATATTTTCAAAATAACTTCGTAACATTTGGCAGTTTTTTTCGCTTTTCTCGGAAACAGTTGAAGATCAGTCCTATGTTGATTAAGCTTTTGTACTTATTTTAGTCAGTAAGTACTACTCTCAAATTTTTTTGCAGTATTTTTGACACCCTGTATACCTGTATACATACTTACATATTTAGTTATTCTGGAAACTGTATTAAGTTCTATTCCATATAACTACAGTTTTATTAACTATTTTCTTTTTAAAACGTTACTATTATTAATTTGAAATGATTAGTTTCTTGACAGTAACATTTATCTGTAAGTTACATACATTTGAGATATGAACTGTGTAACCAAGGCGTTGTGCTAAAGCGTAGACTCCGGGATTTAATCATAGATAATTAAAAAAAAAAATATCCAATCTTTAATTTTTATAATAACATACATCTCGAAAAAATAACATTTAAATGTTAAAATTGGATTCTAGGGACTTTAAAACGTGGTCATTTACCAAAATCCCGATATGCGATTTTTAGCCCGATCCCTATACCTCCATCAAAAATGGATGTCTAAAGAGTTTACAAAATGAGTCACATACTAAACTTTACAGAAATAAACTTTTTAGGTTAATACTTGTTGTATCAGCTGTTAGCGCTTTGTAGCTTCAAGCCTTGCCCAATGTGATTGAAACCACATCTTGTCAAGTTGAGATCAAAATGTTGTTTAGTGCCATGGGAACCACTACGTTAAGTCACATTTTAACATCAGGAGTAGAAAATTGTGTGTATAAAAAATTGAGTACTTAAAGAGTTTATAAAACTATTTCCATACTGTACTTTTACTACGACTGCAAATTAAGACTACAGAAATACACTTTTTACGTTACTTATTTTACAGAATGACACATGTGAACTACAGCTTAAAATTTTCGCCCGTGCTTCATGACACAGCTCTTAGTGGTTTCTAGCTTCAAGCCGTGTCCAATACGCTCGAAACCACAGCTTATCAAGTTGGGATTAAGATGTTGTTTAGCGCCATAAGAATCAGTACATTGTCATTTTAACAACCTAGAAAAAATTATAATCTAATTCCTGATCCCTGCTAGCCTGAATTTGAATTACAAAAGAATATTCCACAATCCAAGGGATTTCTCATATTATGATAAATATGGCGAAACTGTGTCATATTATGTAGTTATTGAAAAATTGCATAATTGTGTGAATCTACTAAGTTCCGTGGGAATCCGGAAACTGTAATGTATGTTTACCATTGTACGGTATATTCATTAGAACATACTTGTACGGCTATTGTGCAATTTTAAAATAAATAGTCACACATTTAACATTGGTGAATGGTTTGCAAATATTTACATCGGATTAAAATATTTAATGAGAATTTTTAAATATACTGAATACAGTGGAGAAATTTTAACAAGAAAATGATTTTAATATTTTTGTTTTTTATTCCCCAAAGTCCCGATTTAAATTCTATTATATTATATAAATAAATATATCATCACGGTATATTACTCATTGCTGGGTATGCCTATCTGCTTTGTACACAGATTTCGGTAATGATGGTGACATATTTTGCCGTGCGGGTGTTTACCAGGCGGCACCTCACGGGTACTCATTGTGCCATTTAAAATTCGAAATGTTTGGCGTCGGTCGGGATCGAATCCGGTTCCCCAGAAAGCAAATCATTTTAGAGAAACTAATTTGTGTTATAGTCCAGGGAGTATACAAAGAAATGAATAAACATTACAACAAACGTTATTTTAACGGAATCCTGCACAAAAGTATACGCTGATTAACATATCACAAGTTTCCGAAAATTGGAGCCCGGGAATCTCCGGAAAATTTGGAAAAATGACGGAGAATTTTGGTTTTTGGCCATTTTCTCAAAAACACTAGCTCATAACGAAATTTAATGAGAGAATAAAGTTAAAGCTCTCCAATTTTTGTACAGGAAAGAGTTCTGTTTTACATTTTCCCTAGGAATATGACCAGGACGTTATCGTTCTGACAGTTTATTTCTTCTAATCCAAATAAGTACCTTTTTCTTGAAACCCCTCAACAGGATTAAATCCCAATTACAGAGTGGGTTCACATTCACACACATCCATGCCTTAGTGGGATTCGAACCCAGAGCCCCGAAGGCACTCATGACGTGAGGCGTTGCTCTAATTATTGAGCTACCGGAGCTATAATAAAATGAAGATTAAATTTTAATTTCTGGGATAGAATAGAATTCACTAAACCAAAAATGAAGATTAGCTTAAACATTTTTGTGAATCATTAATTTTTATTACATATATACATACCTACATATTTACTTATGCTGGAAACTGTATTGAATTCCTTTTCTATTGTTCTATTTACTTTTTCCTTTTTACGTTACTAATATTATTTTGAAATGATTAGTTCCTTGATAGTGACATTTATCTGTCAGTTACATACATTTGAATAACTGCATTTTGTTTGTTTAAAGCGGAGGCTCTGGGATTTAAATTATAGATAATTTTATAAATTTATCCATAAAGTATATAGAAATAGAATTAATGCAAATCTATAGAAAATTTCATAATCTTTAATTTTTATAATAACATTAATCTCGAAAAAAAAAACATTTAAAGGTATTTTCGAAGAAAAACTATTTTGAGCTTTTAGTAAAGTGTCATTTCCGGTTATCCGATTTTCACCAAAATCTAATGGGCTCTTTCCAATACAGAAAAAGTTCGAAATACAAGAATTCAAAATTTTCTGAATGATAGTATTTGAGTTAGAGTGGAGGATCGACACACACATACACACAGACATCATCGTGAAAATGTTAAAATTGGATTCTAGGGACCTTAAAACGTGGTCATGTACCAAAATCTCGATATACGATTTTTAGCACGATCAGTATACCTCCCTTACCAAGGGTAGCAGGAGTTAAAAAAGTCGTATCTGCAAATAAATTTAAGATACTACTTTTTTACATAGTAATTGTCACATACGGTTTTATTGCTTAGTATTATGGATTACCTGTGTATATACGCCTATTTTCAAATCAGGTTTATTCATGTTAGGAGTGCACTTACGCCCTGAATCCATGGCCAAAAGATGGAGAGTTACGACATTTATATATTCATATAATAAACCCATTATTACAAATTTTGTAGATACGCCTGCTTGCTTAGGACTGCAGTACAGCCGTTGTATTTGATATGTAGGTATGCCAATAACTTAGTTCACTACATACGTGATATTTGAAAACTTTTCCACATACACAAATTAGAGAAGCGTATGTAGTTCGTCCTGCATTGGGCAAAGGATTAATATCTCTTCTATCTTAGGATTGGATAATTCCTCCTTTGTAGTACGTCTTTCTACCTATGCAACTAGCTGTCTGCTTTCCTGATCTTTGAAAAGGGAAATAGAAAAAATTCTTGTGTGTCGCGTCCTTTGTTTGGTGATTGTTGTACGTTGCGGCATCTCTTTATTCTTTCTTGTTAAACGTCTTTCTTTGTACGACTGTGACAGTTGCCAAATCGTTCCACGACATAAGCACAACAAATACAGCTGGCAACAGTGCAGAATTGGACATTATGGACCATTACATTATATACACAGTGTTGAATTATACACTCAGAGTTGCAATGAACGTTGAACTAATTTAAAGAACTTTAATATGCTCGCCACGAATGATACAATTTTTATAAGAGAACTTTCTTGTTTCATTTTTAAATACAAGTTTAAAGTTTTGCCTGTTTCCTAACTTTGCCATTAAAATTTAACAATAAAAGTAGCTAAATACAATTTTTATTAAGTGTCCTAGAAACATGAATACCTATTGACAAGTGTTACTCCGTAAATAAAATATTGTAACTTTCTTATTTATTTAAAGGGTATAAATATGTATACCAAGTGTTTAGGTATTTACTTAATTTATTTTTAACACACTAATATTTACACTATATACATTGTGTCCGGGTTTTCGAATGCTACCATTGGGATCGAGAAAAATGTTTCAAATAAAAAAGTAAGATATTTTTGTTGTCATCTAGTGGCGTACGAAAATATTTTTTTTATCAGTAAATTTTTGAGATACATATAACTCAAATTTATATTTTTTTAAATGGAACCCATATTTGATTTTTACTCTAAAATATTTATTTTTTTCTCATCATATGATTGGTGTAGGGGTGTTGTCTTTTAAAGTAAAGAGAAAAAAATAAGTATTTTTTAGAGTAAAATTAAATATTATAGAAAAATTATTTTCGTACGCCAATGTATAGGCAATAAAAATATCAAACTTTTTTATTTGAAACATTTTTCTCAATTATTGATAGTTTACAAATAATTTCAAAATGAAAATATCGACCAAATTCAGATTTCCGCAATTTTGTAGTAACCTATGAGAATTTTGGTCAAAAACACATCTAAGATGGTCCCCCAAAAGCGCTCTACATGTCCTATTTAACCAAAGTCGTATCTCTATAGTTTCCGAGATCTCAATCCCCCATTGAGATCTCGGAAACTATAGAGATACGACTTGTAACTAGTGATGTGCAAATTTCGGAAATTTATTTTTTTGAAAATTTTATTGAAAGTTTCACATAATGTTTCACTATGAGTTTCAATAAAAAGTTCATCGAAACTTAAAAATTAACTAATTTGAAAATTAACTAATTTGAAAATAAATAAGAAAAACAAAAGCTTCAAAACAAAGTAAAATTTATTATTCAAAATGTAATACAAAAATGTATAAAAAATCTTATCTTATCTTATTGTCTTTCGTATTTATTTCATTGAAATATCGCCAAATTCTACCTTTAATTTTCACCGTACTTAAACTGTACTGAAACTTGAAACGTAAATTGTACGTAGATAAGTGCAAGCGCATGTCATCTGCGCAAGTTTAGCTAGGCGGCGCACGCGCAGTGTAGCTTATGAAAGTTTCATGAAATTCAATAACGTTTTCGATTGGCATGCTCGCAAACCGTTCGGAAATTTGCCGTTTGACGTCATGCTCGACACTCGTGCCGCTGGATCAGCCATATTGCTCTGAAAAAGTGGCTCGAGGTCGAGCAGAATTTCTTGCTCGCAAAGCGATCTGCGAGCGGTTTTCTGTTCTCAATAGAATACGATGCGAGATGCTCGCTTGCTCTGAAATTCCCAATCGAATACAGCTGTTGCTCGCAGTGCGATCTGAGAGCAGTAGCTAGCACCCAATCGAAAACGCTATAAGGCTTGAAACTTTCATTTTTGAAATTTTTCAATTCAAATTTTCAAATGGTACATCGCTATTTCTAATCATCGTCAAACCTTCGAGAAAGAAGCACGTTTGTTTAACTTCCATAAGCGTATCATTGCTGTCAGTAATTTTTCTTTGATTTTTATTATATTTTGACTGTTCTTTCAGTGTTTGTTATAATTTTAGGTATATTGTATCCTGTTTTTAGTTGTAGCATTAGATTAATAATGATATTTTATTTTAAATACTTTAGTTAGTAGTTGTTAGGTTATCTTCACAATTTAGTTTTTTCTTAGAGCCAGTTTTACAATAAATATTAGATAATAGTAATGTATTTAATTGTAAGTAGTAGTTCTATTATCTATTTTCCATTATGTATGTAAACTGTACGCGCCTATGTAAAAAAACATACGAATAAAGTAAAATAGCTCCTTTGTTTTAGTTCCAAATTTCGTCACCAGGTTCGCATTCATATTGAGCCGCTTACACCAAGTGATGGCGGTTAAGGGTGAACATAGGGATTAAACATAGGATTTTTGTTTTATGCAATTTCGTGCTCTCATTTTATGGCTAAAACTGTAGAGTGCAAAGTAATACAGAATCAAAAGTTGCATTTTGTATTGTTTATTGTTCTACTTTCTTACAATTTAAAAAAGAAATTTTATAGTTTCTGCTAATTCAATGCAGGTTTATTCTGGGAAACATTAGTATGTATATTATCTTCCTACTGTTTAAAATAAAATTGCCTCTTTTATAATGTATGTAGAAGCTTCACTGTATGCAGATTTTTAGTGTAGGTGTTTCCCTACCATCTTGTTACAATAAATAACGATGCCCCTTGAAATAAATCTCACGGTACGCCACTGGTGATGTGGGTAGCACAAAGACTGACCTAATCATCAAAGGAAATGCGATTCTGCATTGTTAACTAACCGGTATACATAAGATACAATGAGGTCTTAATTAAAAAAAGATGATATATATTTTTTCGTGTGGTCTTGGCAGTTTTATTTATATCTTTTATAAAAGAGTAGTGTGATGTTTATTTATAGTACATGAAGTGTATAAATAATATATGAATGTGTCTTTTTCTATATTTGGTAGCTGGGAATTTCAGAGCCGATATATTTATGCATTGCATATTTTAAGTTTTTTTTTTTTCTGAAAATATAAGTACAGTAAAATTTTTGATAATGAACTGAACGAATTAACAAATTGGCGTGTGCGAGTATTTATATCTCTCACAAGAAGCGTGTGCGATAAGGATGGATATATCACGCTTGTCTTTAAAAAATTCATATTGTTTCGACTAAGTTAGGACGTTTCATTTTAATACGATGCTCGTTGTTGACAATACTTTCGCTGTAACGGAAGTTTATTTATTAATTTAGATATATTACCTTGATTTATAGCCGTACGAATTACGTTATTTTCTGTCAATGACACTGACAGTGGGTCATTATCTTATTTTTCAAATATTTGGAATTTCATTTGCTAATGTTACCAGCTGACTTAGTTTTGAATTTTGAATGTTTTTACTGTAACATACGATTTTATAATAATAAAATAACAATACCATCTTATGTACTCTCATAAAAACCAAGTAACTTAATTCATACAATTCGTATATGATTTTTACTGTAAGCAGATAATTATTGTATTTACAGGTATTCAATCTAGAGGCTAAATCTGATACAACGTGCAATATTTTATTATTATCTACATTAAGCTATACAATAAGTAGATTAATCTATAAGTTATTGTCATTTTTGTAAAAAAAAAGTAATTTATCAGTTTAACTTATATCTTTAAAATATTTCTGAGTTTAGGTATTTAGTAAATGATTTTTGAGTACCTACATAATTGTAGACATTGAATTCATTTTAAACATATCATGTTAGACGTGTTAAAAGCAGATCTAGTAAATATTATTTTACATCGGGCTAACTTTCAAAAACTACTTGCACAATTTTTCTTCTTGTTACTTGGTTACACGGTTTACGCGATGTTCATTTTTTTAAAATAATTACGTAGGTACTAGATTTATTTTTACTACGACTTTAAACTAGGTTTATTTACAAGTGTTATAACACGAGGTCTGTTAGGAAAGTATCCGACCATATTTTTTTGCGAAAACCTGATGGATTTAAATCAAGCGCGCTTGCATGACCCGACCTTGAATCTTCGTGCGCATGCGTGAATTTTTTCCCGCCTGTCATAGCGTCTGTTGCTGGCAAGCAGCATTTAAGTGAGGTAGTGTGTAGTGCTCTCGTCGATTTTTCATTGCGAGGAAAATGATGGAACGACTGGAGCAGCGCTCTTGCATCAAATTTTGCCTGAAACTCGGCGACAGCCAGGTGGAAACAATTCTGAAGATTCAGTCGTCACAGTGGAAGCATTCCAAATCACCAAGACCAAAGAAGGCTCGCCAAGTGCGCAACAACGCCAAAGTGATGCTGATTGCTTTCTTTGACTCCCGCGGTGTGGTACGCACCACAGAGTCAAACAATCACAAAAGAGTACTATATGGATGTCCTTCGTCGCCTACACGTGACGCTGTGCGACGCAAGAGGCCGGAGTTGTGGTCAACAGGAAATTGGTGCCTCCATCACGACAATGCTCCAGCACATTCCTCGCACTTGATTCAGACTTTTTTGGCGAAGAACAAGACTCCTGTGGTTCAACAGGCTCCTTACCCTCCTGATATGGCCCCCTGCGACTACTGGCTGTTCCCCAAACGCAAGAGGCCATTGAAAGGAACGTGATTTCAGACAATAGAGGACATTATGGCTGCAACGACAGCCGAACTAAACTCCATTCCGAAAGAAGCTTTCTCGGAATGCTTCCAACAATGGCGGCACCGCTGGGAGAAGTGTGCGGAGTCCCAAAGAGACTACTTTGAAGGTGATTAGGTTACCTACGCTCCAGGTATGCCAGTTCCCCCCCCCCCCGGCCAAAGGTCGGATACTTTTCTAACAGACCTCGTGTACGTACATTTTGCGCGTATCCATAGATATAAAAGACCACTCATATTAGACTAGTGGAATATGAAATATTCATATTCCACGTAATACTTTTTGTATTGTATTGCATTATTGATACTTTTATAAACGTCTGTATAGGTAAATATTGATTGATAAATATAAAATATATAATAATAATAATATAATATAATATAATGTATTTTGTTGTTATAAGGTCATTTGACCTATACAAATTATCACAATTTACATAAGGTAAGGTGGGGTAAGTGTGTTTCGGGGGTAAGTGTGTAAGCTGGAAATACATCATTAAATATTTAAGTACAAGTATAGACATCTATGAATTAGTAAAGAAGGACTCTTGAACTACTGATGTCATTTGAAACGAAATTTTAAATATTATTTATTTAGGCGGGAAGACCAATTCTTCCAGAACTTGTTGTAGCGTGCATAGCATGTAGTTGGTTGATGTTTTTTCCATCCAGTATAATCTCTTTACGGAGTTGTATATTTGAAGATTTTATTGCATACATAAAGTAAGAAACAATTAAATTTTATCCTATTGTTGTTATTTTTATTCTATATTAGTTTGTTGTAAATATTTATTGCTAGTAGGTACACACTTGCCCATTTCAAATTTAACACCGGGAAAGTGTGTACTACTTTTGAAGGGCAAGTGTGTAACTAATACACACTTTCCCTTATACAATGATACTGAAGAAGAATTTAGAGATGAACAAGAACTGTTAGAATATATGGATAAAATAAATAAAGAACAAATCGATGCAGATGTTAATGATTGGGTTTTAATTGTTTATGCGGGTAAAAAATCTCAGAAACATTATGTTGGACAAGTTATCTCAGTAAACAAAGAAGATGAAGAAGTAGAAGTAAAATTTAGCCGAAAAGTGCGTTCGTTGAATCCATCAACCCTACATTATTTTATTTGGGCAGATCCTGAAGAATGCTCTTTTGTTGGAACACAAGATATCGTCATGATTCTTCCTAAGCCAGTGGTTAGTAAAAGGAGCTTACATCAATTTGGAGTTTCTTTTACAAATTATAATATTCAATAGGTCATAAAATATTTCATTTAGTTACTTAAATTGCAATAAGAAGCCTTTAAGTTCTGTGTTTATACATTGTTTTTGTTTCATCAGATTTAAGAGATTGTTTTTCTTTTATTTTTCAAAGTTTATAACATTAAAAGTATAAGAAAAAATAAAAAGTACTAAACAGCTACAGAAAGTTTATATTCTATACTTTTACACACTTACCTCACAATTAGCTTGCCATGACTTGTACGCGAAACATTAGTCGAATACACACTTTCCCCATTTTTCGGGCGAAGTGTGTAATATAGACATTGTTTAAAAAAAAAATGTGAATACATACTAATAGAGCATCGAATAAAGTTACAATGTTATATGCCTAAAGGCAAGACCCATGTATATATACTGCCTAAGTATGAAGTGTACATTTTAAATACTTTGGTAGAAATTATGGGACACGTATCAACTATAGATATTTTGCTACACATTTACCCTCGCAGTTACCCCACCTTACCTTACACAAAGTTTACATATATACAATTATACAGAGATATTTTTAGTGCCCTCTGTTGACACCCTCGTTACATGCAGTGGCCTCTGCTGCCACTCGGACTCATCGGGGTGTGTCGGTTTTTTGATTAAAAACTGACTCGTGTGGGAATCGAACGCGGTCCCACACGAGCAACCTTGTATGCCAGGCGAGCACTCTTAACCACACGACCACCGATGACCGTTAAATATAAAATATACTCTTAATTCAACTTAAAGAAATCAGTTATTCATGTCAACATGTGACATCAAAATTTGATCTGACATCATAGCAGATTCCGATGAAACGTCAACTTCTGTGACATAACTGCACACAATATATTTATTATATATTTATATTCCGTAAAATTATATTTGTAGATAAAGTATAGTATTTGAGTCGCGTAAAATGGGTATATTATTCTCGGATGATTGCAATCCTCGCCTACGGCTCATATTCTGAACTTCATCCTCGTGTAATATACTCTACATTCTATGCTCATTAAATAATATACTAGTATTTATGCAGTCACCACAGATATTAATTAATTTTATGATCTAAAATTCTAAATGTATCAAGCACCCCATAAAGTTTTACGGGACAGATATTTAAAACAAAACTGTTTTTCTATGATAAACGGTATGTTATTTTATTTTTGAGTCACTCTCGTAGGTCGTAGGTCTGTTATTTATTACTCCAATTCCAAAATGCAAAGATATGTCTGTGAACAGAGGTGTCCCATTAAACTATGTTTAGAAGACATGATGATATATAAATATAACAATAATTAAGTATTCGTGTTCGTTGGGAGAGGAAGTGTCTTAGATGGAAAGTTAGATAATTCTTCTGACAATTTGCATAAAGGAAGTTCTTCTAACGATGGGCAATCTGTCTTCATTTTCCATTAGAGCCCTGGACGAGTTGTAAAGTTCTTGACAGTGACAGAAGAATCGCTCTACTTGCCTCGAGCAGATATTTATTTTTAGCAGATTGGCAAATAGTTTTACTGTTTCTAACTATAATTAATTCTTCAAATTATACATTTAAACTTTCTTAATGCACTTGGAACATTCATACTTCAATTAGCAAGTTTTTGCCGGGACTTCAAACTTATCAAAGGAAAAAAGATTAAGACGCTAACCAGACGACCAGAAGTTGAAAAGAAAAAATTACTATAATCTCAAGCCTTTTTATAATAGATTTGAGTAGCGGACATCCGACATCTCAATGATATTCATATGTATTTTTATATAGAAAAGGTCTTTAGCGGACAGAAAATACGAGTAATTTTCTCGTATAAAATATTGCCCAAAAAATGGAACAGAAATTAAGTAAAATATTAATCAAATTTAAAAGTGTTTTATAAAAGAATACTGAGCAGAATTTATTAGTGACTATGAATCCATTCTAAAGAGAGATAATATAAACTTACTTTTAATTTTTCTATACAATTGACGCTTTTTTTACAAAACATGAACATGTCTAAAAATTTAACAAAGCTAAGATGCAGAGCATAAAATTCTACATCTGAATCGATAACCAAAATTCATTTTACATGCTTTGTAACGGCAGAAATTAGCTATGAAGATGGCGAAAATCATATGCAAAATAGAAATAGCCATGGAATCGAGTAAAAATTAACACATATCTAACAGTTTATTTGTCAAATTAGGTTAGGTTATTTTTTATATTTTTGTAATTTCTGTTCAAATGAGCAATTATCTATTTAAATTAATAAATAATTGTTCACTGAAACAGATATTACAGATAATTGACATTATTCTCGTGGCCATTGTTAACTTTTTAACAATTGTTAATTAAGCAATATGAGGCCTATTCTGTATCTAAGTGGTTAATTTTTAACCACTGGTTAAATTTTTTAACCAATCAAATATGTTGACATATGACAAAAAGAGGGATTTTTAGTTGTCAAATCAATAACTATTGGATAAAAAATTTAACCAGTGGTTAAAAATTAGCCACCGAGTTACAGAATAGGGCCCATTATTTCTTGAAAATGGTATTCTGGTGCTTAACAATGATTGTTAACGTAACAATAAATTGTCAATCTCGATTGTACATCTACCGGCGAAAAAATGTGGCCGATTTGTATTTAACAATCGTTAATTTTGAAATTTGAAAATGTCGAACGCAAATTTTTTGCTGTTAGAATGTTAGAAAGTTTTCAAGACGAAAAAGAGCTTTTTCTTCACGTATTATTGTAAATAGATTTATAGATTATAGCATTTTATACTACGTAGATATTTTTATTAAATTTAGCAAAATATGGTGAGTTTATGTGGTTAAAAGGGAAAATAAATACTAATGAATTTTGTATCAAGATATAAATCCAAAATTCTTCTCGTTATACATTCCATAAGATTTAAAAAAAAAAAATAAAAGCCAAGGAATGTTTAAAATCATTTGTCCAATAATAAATAGTCACAAAAGTAATATTAATTGAATCCAAATGTTGATCGTTGATTGCAACAACTGTTGATTACAACAATGAATTTATATTATAAATTCAATTTTATTTTTAATACGTAAAGTACAACTACTGAAGTATAATAATATAATATAATATTGACAGACCAAAATGGAACAAAATTTGTACAATTAAAAACAGAGAAAATATAATGCAAAATTACAGTTGAAATCACATTCACTGTACATTGTATAGAAAATGTCAGAATTTAAAATGCTTGAATTATTGAATTGACCGATATTTGTAAAAGTCGAACATGCTGATAATTAATATTCCTAAATTTAACTAGAAATAAAACAGTTGGTAGTACAATTAAAACACTTCATGTCACTATGTCTAACAATACTGTTCAAACACAAAAATTGTTCTGTGTTTAGCAATGTGGTCACCTGAATACCAAACCGTAACAAAATTGTTAAGCTCCTTGTTAAGAGGATTGTTTGGTTTTTATAGGAATTTAGCATTTACCCGATGAAAATTATGAAAATTAAAAAGGAAATGTTTAAATTTTTTAACTCTATTATTTGCACCTCACAATATAATGCAGCCGGAATCGACTGATATGGCGCCATAACCTGGAAACTTTAATAAATGGAATTGTTCGATTCTTCTGGGAAACTCCTTATTGCTTATAAACTAAACACTTATGATCCATTGACGTATGAATCAAAATATTTTAGTCGGTACTTGTAATTGTTTACCTACACAACCCTTTGTTTGGCTTTTCGTTTCAACCTCGTCTAGAATTTTTTGACACTTGTACTAAGTGCGTACCAGTTATAAAAAGTTGGCTTGTTTGGCTCGCAGAACGTTTTCATTTAAAAATCGTGTATAGTATTTTTGCACTTGATTCAATAATTATTGTAAAATTAGGTATAATAATTTTAGAAAACAAATGAAATTCATGGTGCATATATTCATATATTTTAATGTTTGTTATATATTTTTGTTTGACATATTTATTTATAATTTAATGTAATACATGAAAATATTGATATTAGGTTGTCATTAAATAAAATATTTATGCAGCTGGCAAAACATATAAATTATATATTTTATATAAATTTATTATTTTGTTAATGCCATACATATTATTTATACTTCATACGGTCTTTAACTTGTAAAATGTATGAGGAGTTTTCCATAAATTAATAAAATAATCTACTTTCATAAATCCCACAGTCTATGATTTAAGGAGAAACACAACTCATTGGTAACAAATCTAAGAATGTTGTTAAAAACACAACTTTAAAATTTGAATTAATTAGGGAGATGTGAATTTTTGAATAAGGGATATTATTTGTGACTTTAGTTCTAGGGGTATCTGAATTGTCTGCATTAGGCATATATTTTCATTTATTTATATTAGTTTTTTTTCTTTCCCTTGTCAAATTAATTAGTAATGATTACAGAAAAATTAAGAAAAGTGTTTCTACCAATGGACCTTTCCAATTTAAAGAGATAGAAGATATGGGGATCTGCGCATAGTAAGAACAACTGAGATCTATGACGTTTGATTCTAAAATAATTAGACGTAAAATGTAAGATAACTTTAAAAAATCTTATCGAAATAAGTTACAAAAGCTTTTATTGAAGGTAAAATGTCTAACGATGCAAATTTTCACTGAGAATACAGGTATTTTAATGACTGCAATATTTTTGACGTTTCGTTTGACAGCCCAACTGGCAGTTGTTCGCGCCATTTTCTTACTATTTGCAGCGATAGAAAGAGATAGCCCTTAAATTGGAAAGGTCCATTCTGGTGAGGTCATTGTAATATTATCGATGTCCATAATTGCTGACAAATTACAAATGATTTTGATTTTAGGTTAGTAAAATTTTACGTCAGAAAATCAATAAGTTTTTTGTTTTAAATTCATTTTAAAGGTATGTTATGTGAATATACCAAGGTAGCAAAGTGTCAAAATTATGTCTTTTAATTCTGTCTAGCATTTTGCTACAAATTAGCGTTAGCAATACATGCTATGTTCCATGTGGTGAACGCACCCAATAAATCGTTTATTAATAAAATCATGCAGTAATAGGGGTCATTAATGAATAATTTCTTATTCATTAACATAACCTATTAATAAACGGTCAACGGAAAAATTATTTTATAGATGCGGTTTCTTTTTACATTCAGGTATGAGACTTTTGCAAGTACCCTTTCAAATACTGGACTAGGAAATACTATACTATGAACGGTTATTAAATAAGATTTTTTGGTATTCTTGTAATTCGAATTTTTGTTTAAAAAAAAACCCTGAATGAAAATAATTAAGATGTCATCGTTTCTTTTAATAATAATACCTAACAATACATCAATAAAATTATATGGATGATATATTCGTACTTGTTTATCATGGAAAGGATGTTTGATTTAATTAATTTCCTGTATTTATTATGAATCAAAATGATTGATTGCTTTTAATAATTGATAAATACTCCGCTGTCTGTTATTTATATTACTGAATAAATGAACAAAGCAATATTTCAAATTAATTTTTCAAACATATTTTAATTTCTCATCTTGCGTTTCTCGTGTTGAAAATGTTAAGATTTCTCGTCCTGTCATATGATTATTTATAGAAATGTAAAAAGGAAGTACAGTTAAGTTATGACAGCATATTTTTTGCCCGAGGGCACATATTTTTGACATATGGAATGGAACTGTAGGGGCTTTAATGGAGGGTGAAACACAGACCAATTTTGGGACAGCTTGGGACAGTTTCTTTTATTTATGTTTCTATTTAACTCACATACGTACAGCTAGGGCCATGAAAATGCAACGGAAGAATTAAATAAACACACACATAAATTTTACAAACGCTCTTCCCAAGTAGGGAAATGTATTTCGCTATAAATAATAAGTGTACCTTCACCTTTTTTTTGTTTGTATTATCAATACAAAGTGTGAACTCTGCCGCGTATCAGGTCACTTGTTAAAAATTCATTTATCGTGGCTTAAATAATCTTTACTTTTTATATATCTAAAGTAAAATATTTCAACATTATAATGTAATTTTCAATTAAATTTTAGCTGAAGATAAAAAAATTAACAATAACACAAATCGATATGTTCATTTTCTATTATACTATCATCTGGCAATCTTATAACGTAAATTCATTTCAAATTTCTTTAAATTTTCTTTTATTATTCTTTGTAAAACTAAATCTATACTATTTCGTTTTACAATAAAATACTACAATATTGTAGAAAACCTTAGAATGTCGAAATAACTAAAATAGTAGTATTTTAAATTTTTATCATCAAATAAAATGAAATTTCAGTCTTTTCATAAAACACGCAGATTGTTAAATCTTCGTTTACTTAACGTTATTGCGTCAGTTATAGGTTTTCGAGGTAAATGTGTGAACTGTGAAATGTAAAATAAACGGATGTTCTGAAAATTATTATTATTCGTTTCCAAACCATATACATAATATAAATAATTAATACACAATAAAAATATAAAACATTACAACAAATATTTCTTACTAGATACCACGGTGTAGTATCTATAGGTGAGAGTACGAGATGCGTTGACATGGCTAAGTAACTGGGAAAGTTTTGCTACAAGATGCACAACAGGGTATGGGTCAAATAAAAAGAAATATAGTCTTTTTAAGGTGCCAAAATGTACATTATAACCACAGAAACAGATACTAAGATAAATTTCTGATTAAAAGGTGTCAATGTCAAGTGAATTTGACATATGTTGTTTTTTGTTTATAATTTTACTGGAAATATAGAAACCTTTCTGCATGGAATTTGTACAAAATACATACATAGAACTGAAAAAGATAAAAGGTAATGATTGAAAATATAGAATATTATGCGTTATATATGAATAATTTTATATTTTAAATATTTTTTGTAAAAACCGGGTCGCAACAAAACCTGACATCTAGCGGCACACTGTATGAACTAGCCCAGTTAGTTAGCTATTCTTCGTAATGTATTGGAATACGTCGTGCACTCACCTATAGATACTACACCGTGCTAGATACTGAAGTGCCCGATTTTCGATAGCGAAATACCGCATCCGGACCACATGGAGTGATCTAGCTGAGCTTGTTGTTATAACCATAAAAATAGTCAAATTTGTAAATTATGGAAATAGGCCTTACGCATTGCACGGCATTAACTAGGACGGAGAGGATGCATCTTCTCCGAAGATTCTCTCTTTCATGCCAGTGGAAAAACCGTCCGCAAAAACTGGCAGAGAAGTGGCCTACCTAAATAGTATTCATCCAAAAAATTGCACAGTTTATACCAACTGGTGTTGCCTTAGCCAGATCTTCGCTCGTGCATTTCTCTTCTAAGTTAGCACACGTAAGCAGGTGAGCCATTGTTTGTTCTTGACCACAAATGACATAAAGTGGGTTCTGCTTGGTACTCTCAGTTGAACATTTTACTGCACATTTTCCTACTTGACTTCGTAGACGATTTAACGATTTCCAAATGGGCCATTTCTGAAAATGAATAAATCTTTAAATAATAATCTTTACCATCCTACCAAAACATCACAGTTATTTTAAAATCTGTTTTATAAAACGCCTGGGCCATATTGTAAAATTAATATTTGGGCATTTTCACTTGCAATTTTTCTACATACCTAAACGTAGTTTTGTGCTGTTTGTTAGGTTACGTTAAGGTATATTTAAAGAAATATCTAAGCTAATTTAGTCTAAACATTATCATTTTACAGTATCAACGAAAATTTGACAATTTAGACACGTTTTTTCAAATGTCTACGCGTTTTATAAAAAGACAGATTTTATAATCTAGCTACGACTAGAGATTGGTCAATTCCCGAAATTTAAAGTTACGGAAAAATTCCCAGAAATTGTCCCGAATTTTTTTTTGAGAAATTTCCCTAGGAATTTCCGGGAAAATATCCTTCGGGAAATTTCTCAAGGAATATCAAATATACAATATATATATAAAAAAAAAAGTGTGCTGTGAAACAAGATTGACTGGTTCCTGTCAGCTCTGGTTTTGTCGGCCCTTTTTTGATTAAACGAAGCCTTATTTTAGACTTATATTGGTCATCCCGTTATCAGTTTCGGCAGAGTTATTCAGATAAGTATTATATTTTATTTGCATTAGATATTAGGTTTAAATTTTATATATTATATTTTGTATTTTACAAGATATAATTTATTTATTAGTTACGTGGTAACGTGATATTTTATTTTATTTTTATTTTATTTTTGACATTTTGACAGATATAAATTTAAATATACAATATCATAAAAAATTCTATACAATTTGATAAATAATAAAAAGGAGAAACGAATGGGAATGTAAGGATACTTTAAGGCTTTCTATACTAATCTGTTATTCTTCAGTCAAGGACGAGCCTGGTAAGCTGCTTTGACTTCTTCCTTTACCGAAAAAACCCGTTTACCTTTCTTTTCTATTCTATTTATTTAAATAAAAATGAAGAGTAAATGGAAGATGTATGATGAGTGTAAGTTGGGGACGTGGAATGTTAGAAGTGTGAATGGGAAAGAGAATGAGTTGATGAATGCAATGCGAATGTACAGTGTAGATGTTTTGTGTGTAAGTGAGACAATGAGGAAAGGATGTTATGAGGAAGAAGTAGAAGGCATATTTTGTTTGTGGTCGGGCGTTCGTGAGAATGAGCGTGCAAAGCATGGTGTAGGTATACTTGTAAGTGAAAGAATGAAGCCGTTTGTACGAAGTTATGGCTGTACTTCTTCGCGAGTTTCTTGGATGAGATTCAAGGTAGGCTTTATACGAATCTTCGTTGTGTCCGTTTACGGTCCAACAGACTCCGAAAATGACCTTGAAAAAGATCAGTTTTGGAATTCGGTAAATAGTGTAATTGATTTGTGTGATCCGGGTGAGAGAGTGATAGTGTGTGGCGATCTGAATGGGTGGGTGGGTGTTAAACGAAGTGAATCTGAGAATGTATTAGGACGTTTTGGTGATTGTCGAGTGAATGACAATGGCGAGAGAATTGTTTCATTTTGTTTGGAGAGAAATCTCTTCATTTCGAATACCACTTTTAAACATAAGCTAGCTCACATATACACCTACGAGAATGTGATTCAGAATAAACGTAGTGTGCTTGACTTCGTTGTCTATGATGAACGATTGAGGAGTATGGTAGTAGATACGCGTGTGAAACGAGGCGCTGAACTGGGTACGAATGATCATTATTTGGTTGTATCGCGAATGCGGTTGAATAAATTTTGGCGAAAGAAGGTGAAATGTTCTGGGAAAATGTTTCGCGTAAAATCCTTTGCTCTTTTGAATGAGGATGTCAGAATGCAGTATGTTGAAAGATTGAATGAATCCTTGCCCGAATGTGAGTCTAAATTTGATTGTAATATAAATGAAGTTTGGTTGAAATTTAAGGATTCACTCCTCAAATGTGCAAAAGAAGTTTGTGGTGAAAGCAGATTAGGCTCTTGTCCGAAAAATGCATGGTGGAATGATCAGGTGAAAGAAGCGATTGCTGAGAAAAAGAGAGCATATTTGAAGTTCTTAAATGTTAAGGATTCGCCTGGGCGCTTGCGAGAAGAATGTTTGTTAGAGTATAGAAGGAAGAATAAATGGGTGAAGCAAGTGGTGAGAGAAAGTAAAAAGCGATTTGATGACTTATTAAGTGAAAGATTGACAAATGATTTTAGTACGAATAAGCGACTGTTTTGGTTGAGTGTGAAGAGACTGCGAAGTGGAAGTGGTCGAGTTGTGAAAGCTGTTAGAAGTGCGAATGGAGAGTTATTGTGGGATGAATCAGATGTGAGGAATAGGTGGTGCGAGTATTTTAAAGGTTTGTATGGAGGTGAGATTGAGAGGGACGATTGTAGTGAAACTGGTAGTGAAAATGATAATGAAGATGATTATGATATAGATGAAAGTGATGTATGTGATGCATTGGGGCGTGTAAGGAATGGTAAGGCTGCGGGTTTGGATGGGATTACAAATGAGATGTTGAAATATGGTGGAGAGAAAGTATTTGAATGGTTAATTTATTTATTTAGATTTTGTTTGAAACGTAGTGTGGTTCCTGATGATTGGAAAAAAGCTGTTATTTGTCCATTATTCAAAGGCAAAGGCAGTTCGAGTGAATGTACGAATTTTCGCGCGATAAGTTTGTTGAGTGTAGTCGGGAAACTTTTTGGTAAGGTTTTAATTCATAAGGTGCGAACCTTAACAATTTCAAAAATTAGTGACGTTCAGGGTGGCTTTTTGCCTGAGAGGGGATGTGTCGATCAATTGTTTGCTCTTCGTACGATTGTTGAGAAGTCACTTGATAAGAACAAGAAGGTGTTCTGTGGCTTTCTTGATCTAAAAAAGGCGTATGATAGTGTTCTTCGAGATACTTTGTGGGATGTACTCAGGGAGTACGGCGTGAATGGAAACTTGCTGGGAGCAATTCGTGCATTGTATGAGGGTAGTGAGGCTGCTGTAAGAATAGATGGTAGGTTGAGTGATTGGTTTCGTATAAATGTTGGTGTGAAACAGGGCTGTGGTATGTCTCCGTGGTTGTTTAATTTGTATATGGATGTGTTGTTGCGGAGAGCATTGAATGAAATGGATGGTGTACAAATTGGTGAAAGTATTGTGCCTGCGTTAGCGTATGCGGATGATGTAGTTGTTTTAGGTGAAAATGAAGAGCAACTCAGAAGAATGATAGAGAGAATACATGTAGTTGGAAGAAGTATGAATCTGGAGTTAAATGTTGATAAATCCAAGGTGTTAGTATTTGAAAGGAGTAAATTGGTGACTATGTGCAATGTGTTGGTGGATGGAGTGAAACTGGAGCAAGTGAATGAGTTTGTATATTTGGGTAGTATGATGTCAAGGGATGGTCGAATTGATAGGGAAATTGAAAGGAGAGTGAGTGCGGGGTGTAAGGTAATGGGTGCTCTGGGTATGTTTGCTCGAAACGTAAACGTATCTAGAGAAGCTCGTTTAAGTGTGTATAATGGAGTGCTAGTGCCTGCTTTGATGTATGGAAGCGAATGTTGGGCATGGACGGGAAAGCATAAAAAGAGAGTGACTGCCGTGGAAATGAGGTATTTACGTGGAGTATGTGGATATGTAAGACGGAATCGCGTGAGGAATAATTTGGTGTATGAAGAATGTATGGTTAGGAAGAATGTTGTTAAGAGAGTAGGAATGAGCCAGTTGAGATGGTTTGGTCATGTGGAGAGAATGAAGAGTGAACGGCTTGTTAAGCGTATATATCTTGGTGAAATTGAGGGTGTTCGATTGCGTGGCCGTCCAGTGTGTAAGTGGATGGATGTGATTGATAAGGTACTAAAAGAGAGAAAGTTTCCGAGTGGGAAGAGAAGAAGAGCATGTATGAATGCGATTATGAATGTGGCCGAGGCGAAAGAAGTGTGCTTAGACAGGAATGTGTGGCGAAGGATGATTGTTTCGTAACTATTATTGTGGTCCGGATGCGGTATTTCGCTACCGAAAATCGGTCACTTTAATATGTTAAGAGTGAGGAATATATGTTGTACCTTATGTCAGGTTAGTAATAATGTTGTTGAAAGAGAGACTGATTATTTTTTGGATGATGTTATTGTTATTCTTTCGGGTTTGTGCTAACCCACTAAGTGGGAAATGCGTGATTTTATGTATGTATGTATGTATGTATATCAAATATGAATAAAAGTTGTAACTGTAGGTTTATTTAATTTTATTTTTCAGTGAAATCTTGATATAAAAATACATACATATACTCGTATCAATATATTTATGCATTATCGGTCATAAATACGAGTAGAGCGACTCTGTAGGAACTAATAAAAAATACTCCCCCTTATTTTAAATATTCAATATATTTTCAAACTTCTTATACAAAGTAAAAGTGCAATTTCATAAGTAATTCAAAAGCATCGTACTAAATTTCACAAGTACTTATATTTATTTAATAAAAAAACAATAACTATATTATGAAGGAAACTTAAATTACACAAAAAATTAACAAAGTAACATATTTAATAATTTAGCTTGCACCAAACATCAAGGCTAAATATCTTTCAAAATTTTCGGAAAATTTTCAAAAAATAAAATTCAAGGGATTTTACCAAAAAATTCCGGGAAAAAAATAACAAAATTTCTTCCCGCAAATCGCGGATGAAGGAATTTCCGGGAATTTTCCTGGGATAAAACAAATTCCCGGCGGGAATAATTCGGCGGCACATCACTAGCTACGACATATAGGTATACAATGTTTAATGATAGTTAATTTGAAAAAAAAATATTATTTATTGAATAAAAGATAAGAATAATTATTATAGATTTACTATTATGAAAATAATGATCCTATAAACATTCATGAAGACTTATCGCAAACTTTTTCGAGAAATAGAATATGCAAGTGTAATTCAAAAAACAACAGCAATTTGACAACATTTCAGGAAGAATCGTCCCAAGTACTGTAAACTTCGTATGGAAGAAACATTCTTGCAGAAGTGGTTGACATCAGTGCTCATTAGATAAAATTACGTATACATCATGCTGAAGCTCTTCGCTGTTTGCTCAAGAACAAAAACCAATTATAAGATTTTGTTGCCTGAGGATGAAACGCCTTGTAAAATTCATTAAAGAATGCTTCAACAATATATTACCTGTATTGATGCGAAAAGAGTGTACGAGTGGGTAGAGACGTTTAAAAGTAGACATCGATGATGAGGTCAAAAACAGCGGTGTATTTCTTCACAACTAAAACAATTTTTCGTGATAAAATAAACTAGATGCTATAACGATATGAGAAGTGTATTAGAAAGGAATATCGCAAATTATACAAGGTATGGCAAAACAACCTCTCTAGTTTTACTATGACATTGTGGGTCGAGTAGATGTCTTAAAGGGTAGACGTGGTGTCTATGGAGGTAGGTGGATGAGAAGATTTTGTAATAAATTCAATTATAAACAATGTGGACGAAGGAGTAATGCGCTTTTGCCGTGGAAGCCTACATATGCAAAAACGGGTCTATAGCCGCCGTTCAGTGCCAGTACTCGGTTCCAAATACACCTTCGTCAAGCAGTTCTGGTCCGAAAATTGATAACGTTGTTGTTAAAAAACCTTTAGGGAAACAAGATCTGTTGACAGGAAAGGACGTGGACAGCCATGGACTGCTCGAACACTCGAAAACATCAAATTGAGCAGTTACCATCAATGAGAGTGTGTGAGCTTAATCCAGAATTTTTTGCCCCAGTTCTTAAAGAACTTTGTCTGGAGATTGTGTGGTTTCAGCAGGATGGGCCCATGGCCTGCACAGAGCGCGAACATCAATGCAGGTTTTGAGAAAATGTTCTCCGGGCGCTTGATCTTCGTGAGATGCGATATTCTTTGGCACGCACGCTCGTCAGATTTAGTACCGTGCGACTTTTTTCTGTGGGTTCTCAAAACCAAGGAACCTGCAAACATTTAAAGGAGGCAATCCGCAAAGAAATCCGCCGTATATCCCAAGAAATGCGTAAAAGAGTTATGTGAAATTTCATAAGTTGCTTGCAACAATGTTTGGAACAATGACGGACACCACTTGGCCGATATTATTTTCAAAACCACATGAGATAAAACTTCCTATGTTGCAAGTTTGAGAATGTGAAAATAATTTTCTCTGTTTCGGAATTAGAATGTCACATTCGAGAACGCATATTGATGTTAGAAGGAGCTTCAGTCTTAAACGTTTTTTGGTGATATTGTATGATTGAGATTAACATGACTGCAATAAATACACTATACAGGGTGTTTAAAAAATACTGTAAAAAATTAAGGGCATATAAGCTTAATCAACATGGGTCCGATTTTCCATAGTTTCCGAGATTTGAGGCAGTGAAAAATGAGTTTTTACGGGGTTTACGTCTGCTATCTCGAAAAGTGTAAGAGTTATGACTTTGATTAAATGGGATTTTTTGTTTACCTTTCAGAGGTCATCTTAAATGTGCTTTTGTTTTTTTTTTTAATCAAATAATTGTACTATGTTAAATGTTGTGGCGACCTTGGCCAATATTTAATTTTCAAATAACTTCGTAACTATTAAAAATTGAGAAAAATATTTCATATACAATTTTATTGTTTTTTTTTTATAGTTTATTTATTGACATAGACAAAATTTTGTTCGATCACTATCTTTGTCAGTTTTTTTCGATTTTTCGATCCCGACCGACGCAAATTATTTAGATTTTTAAATGGTACAAAATTGGCCTCTGTGGTGCACTCTACACGCCAGTAATAAGTGCCCGTGACGTGTCACCTGTTAAAGGCCCGTTACCGTACAAATCTGTGTACAAAGCAGATTGGCACACCCAGCAATGGGTAATATGCCCTGATGATATATTTATATTATTATATTTATTTCTGTAACTTATGTTTTAATATACTATTCTTTTATGTCGAGTGTTTAGTATTTAATTCACTTTGGAAACCAGGGAGGAAGTTTTACCGTATATTCATTTTATTTGCAACTAAATTGTTCCACAATAATGAATTTGCAAATACGTTCTCATTCACTCTCGGAATATATAATAGTCACTGGATGCGATAATCGAATCCATGGATGTCTTTAGATTGATCTCCCTTACAACTCCTCTCTTTCTCTGTTAAGAGTTCGAAACTTTTTTCTCCTCGCTAACAATTCTTCTTTGTTTGTTTCAGGTAAGAGCCACCTACATCTCCATATTTCATTCTGACATGTGTAAGTTATTATTAATTTTCGTAAGAATATCTCAAGATATATTAATTATATTTCGGTGCTGACGGCCCGGCGAGATAAGAAATTTTACGGCCCGTGTGTAATGGGATTTGTAAAGCATTTGTTTCGGAGTTTTTTGTTTCTGTTTGTTGAAATTTGTTTCGGTCATTACGGCCACTGTCAGATGGGTATCTTACAGAGAATTAAAACATAACGCAGATATATGAAGTAAGTACTATATACCCTGTTCTTAAAACAAGAAGGAGTACCTACACGTTTATAATTTAAATACAAAAGTCGGGTTTGCAACATTAAAAAATAGAAACAATATTTACAATTAAAATAAATATAAAATGTATTTTTAGTCATATGACGAATGCAACAGATGACGCTTGAAAACAAATAATTTTCGTGCAATAAATAAATCATTTGAATTCATGGAATCATAGTTTGTTCATTCTATATTTGTTTCATAGATAGTTTGTCAAATTTTTTTGTGGCAAGCACAATTAATACCTCTCACCAAATCCATTTGTATTTTGTATAAATATATAAAAGTACCGGCCCTGGTGGTGTAGTGAGCAACGTAGCCGACTCACGACCTAAGGGTCCCGGGTTCGATTGCCGGTTAACGTATGATTGTTTGTGTGTGTCTTTATCATCTCATCCCCATTAACGCAACGTATAAATGTACAAAGTTACAAAATTATAAGGAAAAACTCTCACCCCCATATATCATAAATTGTGATAACTTCTAATACAATAAAGAATTTTTATAATTATATAAAAGTATACACGAATCCCGAAAAACATGCATTTCACTAAAAGAGATATGAATCAATGGGGTCATTCCACATTTTCCAATTTTATTTTATTTTTTCTAAAAGTACACTTAAAACCAGTGCTGGATTAGCCATGTAGCAGGAGGCAGCAAATGCTACGGGCCCCGCGCCTTGGGGGGCCCCGCGCTTGTGCCCAAAAAACTACAAATCAAAAAATTATAAGCATTTATTTGAGTTTGATGATCACAAACTGCAGCGGAGAACGTTCTCACTATTATGAAAATAGAAAATGATCTACTTAAAAATATTGATTTGTCGAGTGTAATTCCTAAATTTACCCACATTAAATCACGAACATCCTTTTTGTAAATGTTTTGTTTTATTTACATCCTAAATTATAATACGTAATGCAATTCAAGGGCCCCCTGTTCATATTTGCTACGGGCCCCGCGCTGACTTGATCCGACACTGCTTAAAACTACTTACATAAATCCATTAAATAAGACAAAAGTTGTAGTCGTTTATCACTAATGAGAAAAAAATGCATAGGTCACTAGATATAAGCAAAAGTGTAAAGTTTGTAATTTTTTATTTTACAAGAAACTTCCAAGTGTGAAATAATATTAGATATTGGCTCGCATCTCTTTAGTACACATTTTCATAGTCTTTAAAACGGCGATATTCAATTTTTTACCATTGTTTGGTTTCGAGTTGTGATGTCAAAGTTTTATTTCTTGTGTTATACCTTCGAAAAGATATTTTTTTAGCTTTTCAACGATATTCAACAATTATTAAATTTATAGGTTATACATACTATGGTTGTTGTAATGAAACAATTCTAAAACCCAATTTAAAATAATAATTTGGTTATTTTCTTTCTTAATTTAATTCTGTAAATCTTATAAAGTCTTGAGTGTTTCAATAAAATTTCTTATGGACGTCATAGTAGGCAATGACATATTTATAACGAATTAGATTTTTTATTGCTGCCACAAATATTAATGAAATTGAAGAAAGTAAAATTAAAATTGAACAACTGATAACACCAAAAACATATTATTTAATTTATTATATTATCACAACATTGTTTTTATCTTATAAATGTAATAATTGTTACATTTTTACTGTTTGAACAATGATAACAAAATTTTAGCATCGCCATTCGAAAGAGCATAAAAAGTGCTGTAAAGTCGTGCAAACCAAAATACAATATTAGTTCATAGTTAAAAGTTGTTCACAAAAACAAAAAATTACAAAATTTACAATTTCTTCAATATCTAGTGACCTATGCTTTTTTCTCAAGTAAAGGTGCACGCCTGGGTCCGCATTTTGACCAATCAGAGGACAGATATCATGTCCCTATCTAAAACTATGATCCATTTTTACCTGGAACGAAGTAGTACTTGTACAAAATTTATACACATATATCAAAATAATTTAGGAATAATTCATTGTCTTCATAAGATGTGAACCAATAATCTTTGATCTAATTGTTTTGTTCTGCGTCTTTGAGATCTCGCTTTAATTTAATTCCTTGTCCTGTTCTAAACAATTACCATTTATTAGGTAATTTAACTTCTGAAATAATCTTCATACAGTCATGATCTAATGTCAGTCATCATTTAGAATTTAATAAACTCCCTTTCTTAATTACAGCTCATAATTGGAATTCCTTGTTTTTGAAATTAATAGCTAGTTGCCTGTTTGTATTTGGAGATAAATGTATACGTCAGAGAACAGACGCAAGGGGTCGGAACCAACCCCTCAGCATTGGAAACGGTGGAGGGTGTTTAGTAATATACAACATTTCATAAAGCAAATTGACGAAAAGTAAAACGTTCAACTCAATTGTTTTAAAAAGCTTCATCTAAATATTCGATGACGTAGATGATCTATTTCAACACTTAAGTCTGTTATATTGCAAATAAGTCACGTAAGAAAAGTGTTAGCTCATGAGGCCGTTAGACAGAATGGGGCAAGTTTCTCAAGTGACGTATGCAATTAACGCATATGTGCCATACAATATTTTATCCAACACATTTCGAAATGTCATTGGCTTAAAAACAGGCCGAGAATGCCAGGAGATCTATTCTAATTCGTAACGCATGTCATGGAGGCTTTTGACAAGCGCCTATGAATGACATCAAGTCCAGATGGAACTTGTTGGGATTTTTAATGTATGTATTGATATGAATTAAAACCAAATGTTGGTAACACTACTTGCTGACTGTATGAATTTGTTTAAGAGTATTAATGACTTACCTGTTCAAAAGAACAAGAAAGAACTTTATGAAAACATTGTAAATATGTAACAACTTATAAATAGAAACGAAAAGTACTAAATTTAATATAATTCTAGAATTAAAGATAACCAAACTATAGTAATTAAATATATAAAACACAAATAAAGATAATAATATTCTTTCCACAACATATGATACCCTTCCTCCCATATGTTGTGTAAAGAAGCAAAAATACTCCACAAGGAAGATTATTTTTTCAAATGCAAATAATGTTAGTAAACCTAGCGTAGAAAGCAGTAACCTTTAGAAAATATTATTATGTCAAATAGAGGACGTCAAAATTTGATTGAATAGTTTCATGAAGGTTGTATTATATAATTTATATATATATATATATATATATATATATATATATATATATATATATATATATATATATATATATATATAGTATTTTTTAATAATTTAATATTGTCTACAACCATTAAACAGATATATTAAGTATGTTTACCGATCGAAGACAACGTTTGGGGAGTCCTAATTTTGTCTGAGATCGGTAATTCCTTAACGTACGTAATGCTTATACTATACTTTTGCACGCTCGTTTGCACGATTGATGATAAAATTTAAAAGAAAAATTAGATTGTTTATTTGTAATTTTTGAAGTAAGCTTTAATTTTTGTTTTTATTTATTTACCGCCTGGCCTCCTGCACGGTACTGAATTACATCACTTACCGATGTGATTCGCATCACTTACCGTTCAGTAATATGTAAATAAAACCTCCTGTCTTGGAAACACTATCGGTAAACATTATAAAAAAAAAACGATCGTGCAAAAGATCTTATAATGGTAGAACCATCTTTATTTATTTTTTTTAAAAATCGTGTATTATCCAAATTTTGACTGCCACTTCCAGGCTATATCATTCAACGTAGTTTTCATTTTTATATGGCGTAGCACCATGGATTTAAATAATTACATATGGTTTATTTCCGGTTCTCATTATATCTGCCAGCATTCATTACTTGAAAATGGTTTCCAGATTTTAAAAAAAGCAAAAGCGGAATGCTTTAATTTGGTATAGAGTATTTAAAAACTAATAACTTTTTCAAACTTTGATAAGTTAGTACCTATTATGCAGTTTTAAGGTCTACGGTAAATGTCAATGATCCATGTTCCAATTTATTACTATGGGATTCGATATATCTATACCGCTGATGGCGTTTACCAGGCGTCACCTCGCAGTCTTTTAAAGCTTTTGTGGAGAAAGTACCACAGAAGTCAGAACCCCAACAAAATATAATATAATAAGTAATATGAATCTTGTGCGTGTTATATTATTGGGACCCGCAGAATCCGATGGCGGCGCTGTAAGCGAATCTGTCATGGCGGCCAATAGGACATGTCAGATTTATTTACATTTTGAATAAGTGCTTTCTGATCTAAAATATTGTTAACAGTTCAACTCAACATGATTTTTAAGTTTGTTGGTCAAACATAGTTTGGGGGCAAGAAGTCATAAATTCAGGATGTATTACTACTTATGACATAACTCGACTTACGACAATTTTGACTTGGGACTGCAGTCTGTAGTCACAAATATTAGTAAGATCAATGAAATTAAAAAATGTATATAACAGTTCTGTTAATAATTGTATTAAAACTACATACCTGCAAAATTGTATTATAATCATTATTTGTAAAGCCGGGTTTATGCAGCAATATCATAGTCATTGTCATAGTTACAGTCGTAGTCTTAAGGATTAAAATATGTTTTTGCAATAGATCTGTTTATGCAACATTGTCATAGTTATAGTAGGTATCATAAAGCATAATCACAGAATTGGATTTATTTTAATTTTAAGACTATGACTATGACGACTTACAATCTGCGCATGCCCGAGAACTGTCAGAATCAGAAAATAATCTCTATTTTAATTGTGATGTTGGTTATTATGAGCAAAATAGCAACAACTAATTTTTCTATAGTATTTATTAACATACATACCTATATTAAGTTATTCGGCAAATATAATATTATAGTAATTGAGTTTAGAAAGTGACAAATTAATAGTCACATCAAAAATGCTGCATAAACGGCCAACTATGTTAAGACTGTACTTAGGACTATAGCTTAAGACTATGATTATGATAGTGACTGTGTTATTGCTGCATAAATCTGGCTTTAAATGCAAGGAACCATTATTTATCAAATTAGAGTTGTGCGATAGGTATATTTAAATATCTTTTCCATATGATCAGTCGATTAAATTTTTCTTCTTTGCCAAAAATTATAGAATGTCTTGAATTTTTATTGTACTCGTATGACCATTAACACAACACTTTTTAGTGTATAATTATGTACATTTTCTTTAATTCACTTATTTTTCATATATTTTCTAACAAAATTATAAAATCAAAGCTTGAGAACTTCTTTCCTGCTGGCCGCTATTAATTTAGTTCCTTAAAATTCCGCTGTGTGGCATGCTATTCTGCGGGTTCCAATAAACAATTATGTAAAATGGATATATTCTTGTTAATTATGTGAATAATAAAGCACTCTTTCTTTGTTGAAAAGGCCTTTCCGTAATTGCGTACGAAATTAATAAAATCTTCGTAAATCCGTCGTAAGAATAAAATTATTTTTTCATTTACATAGACTCGTTTCTCATGCGTGCAGGAATTCTTGTAGTCCTTCTGAACTCTCCTCTTCATTTCCTGCTCTCGTGTTAAACTTAGCAGGACGGCTCCGTATTTACATAATAGGGATTTTAATTGTGTACCGCTGTAGAATTCTTTTATCATAATTCATGTGTAAACGGCAAAACCGTGTGTAAAACAATGAAAGTATTTAATTCAGCTTTGTTGCTGCACACATTTATCTTCTGGCAAAGGATAATTTTAAACATACACGCGAAAAATTCACGGAAACGAACTGCTGAAAATCAGGAATAAAAACTGAACTCGGTTTATAAGTTGACAGTTATCTAATACTCATAATAAATATGTGAATACATCATCACGTATTATTAAAAAAAAATACCATATATTGTTGGGTGAGCCAATCTGCTACTATTCTCACATTTCGGTAATCACAATATGCTTGTACACTTGAAGCGTATATCAGGCGTCACCTTTTCAAAGTTGTCGTAGATAAAAATCAACCGGGGTTATATTTGTGCGATTTAAAATTGGAAATAATATTCAAGTTGTCTACGTAAATTATTGAAAGATGACTATTCCATGTCATTTGTTCGAAGAAAGAATAAACAGCATTTTGTAGCAGTAGCTTAGCAACATTTTGAATTAGGAAGACAAAGATGATTTAACGTATGTCTATTAAATTTGTGTGGTGTAACAGATATACGTAAATAGTGCCATTACTTTCTAACACACTAAAAATAGCAGTGACGTATGTCGTAGAGTTATAGACATGTAATTATCTACTATACTGCCGTCTGCACTGATGTTTATCCAGTGGCGTTGACATTCAAATCAAATTATTATTTTATGGTTTACGACAAGTCTATATTTTTGTTTTATGCAAAAACGTAGGTGAAGAAGATAAAATTTTGAGAAAAGCATTATTTAAAAAGAAACAATATTTTCATATAAAATACATTTATTTTTTCAGTTAGAATGTACCCATGAATATTTCGCGTTGCACGCCTATGGGCAGGAAATGCAGTGAAGTTATTTGCAAGTAATATTGTACAGACAGCTCATCAATGACCTTGAATAGTCATCTTTCGTGAATAATACTTTTAAAAAAATCTGATGTGGCCAGCCCATTACCTTCGGTCAGTTCTATGTATTTTGTATAAATGTCATACAGAAAGTTCATTGCAAAAGATTCTATTTCTTTACATTACCTTAAGGCAGTTGTATGTATTTTATACAAATTCCACAGAGAAAGTTTCTAACAAAAGATCCTATATTTCCAGTAAAATTATAACACAAACCTACGTTCAACTGCACTTGACAATGACATCTTTCAATCAGAATTTTCTTAATATAGCAGCTGTTTCCAGAGTTATAGCATAGCTGGCTAATATATGATATTTAATTTCTCTATAATTTTTTAACTCTATATCCATTTAATATGAAGTATAAAATGCATTCAAAGCGTATAGAGAATAGAATATTCTTTAATATTTATAATAATATTAAATGTGAAAAATGATATTTAACATCGTTTTTTCAAGAAAAACTGTTAAAATCTTCAAATGAGGGTACTTCCGGTTGACAAATTATAACCAAAATCTAGTCAGCTCTTCACATGTATATATCGAAGAGGAATACGAAAGAATTATAATTTTTAGAATTGTAGTATTAGAGTTATCGCATTAGAAAATTTTGTGACACACACACAGACACACACACACACGTACGCACGCACACATATACAGACATCATCGTAAAAATAGTAAAATCGTATTTTAGGGATCCTAAAACCTGCTTATTCATCAAAAACTCACCACCGAATTTTTTGACCAAAGGCAATACCTTCCTTACCTAAAGGTGACGGAAGGTAAAAATATGCAGCTAAACCTTGAAATTTTGGGAATACTTTTTATAAAATTGTTTTTATAATAATTAGTAGCGTCAATATTTTTTTCAGGCGGCTGTTACATAACTATTTGTTCTACGTATCTTTTGGCAACCGTAAAATATAACATATTTTAACAAAGACTACTTCACACAACAAAAAAACAATTAACGCGAAGTATTCGCAAAATTAAAAAAAAATATAATAAATATTAACAGAAAATTATAATACTAAGGCCCGGTATTTTCATCTCCGGTTAAACAGTCTGTTAACTTAACTGTCGGTTATAAGAACAATGTGGCATCGAAAAATTGACACATGTACAATTTTTACAACTCATGCTATAATGTTTTTTTTTTATCTGACAGTAAAGGTAACAGACTGCTTAACAGAGGTTGAAAATATCATCAATTTAATATTATCCGAATATAAAAAAAATATTGTGTGCATCTCGGCTTAAAACGTTCGTTTCGGTTGCAAATTTCAGCCAGAAAAGAACCATATAACAATTTTTTTGTTTCAATAAATTGTTTGTTTTACATATTTCCGTTTTAAATCATTTTCTGTTAAGATTGTTGAAGTGAGTACTCTAAGGAAACTGTGACAGAACACTAGCATTACTTTTTTTTGCTCAAATTTCTTATAAATTCTTGAATTATATTTCAGAATAATTGACAACTATCCACTTATATGTACTTGATGTTGTATTTATTCTTTTTCCCAACATCTGTTGCTGTTATTTTTTGTACCTCCTGAGGGTTGTTTTGTTCTGATGTGTGGGAGTTTTTCGCATAAAATCGGATGTAATTAATGAATGTTTCCGACCGCCTGCCAAATGGCATTTTAACTGTTCGATCTAGTTTCTCATATTGCGTGCTGGCTGTGCTATTTTTCGTACATCTGCCATCCTTGTTCCACAAACGAAAAAGATAAGGGAGAATAGCTGTTTTCTTTCTCACACCAATGATAAGTATGATTTTATAAACTCTGTTTACTTTACACATATTGTACAATATTAACTCTTGCAAGTGAGACAAGTGATTTATGATTTTCTGTCCCAAATTTTGAGTAATACATACAACTATATGCAATATAATCATTCTTTTAACAATTATGTTGCCTTTCCTATTGAATTATATATACATAAAATTTAGTCTTCCTCTTCTTCCTTGCCCGTATGGCGATTTGCAACGCATCTACTTAAGTATGACAACATTAAGTGGAACTTTAATTTTTAAAATGTATTGCACAGTATGGTAAATTATACTTAAGGTACACTTACTTTAAGCCTCGGATTTATGTGGCTTAAGGTGTACTCAACCTTCAAAATCGACTTTGATAATGGATATGATCGATTACGATACCCGTGAGGTGACGCCTGGTAAGCGCCCACACGGTGCAAATATTTCATCATTATCAACATCTGTGTAGAAAGCAGATTGGCACACCCAGCAATGGGTAATAAGCCGTGATGATATATTTATTTATTTATATATTTATTTATTTATGAATTATAATTTTAATTCAAGTTTTGCAAACTCTAGTTTAGCACTAGTAAGTTAAAAATATTTTTTTAAAGAAACATAAGCATTACCTAATGTTATTACCATAATAATACGTAGAATAATTATTTGGGATCCAGCCAATTTTTTTTTTTAAATCGTAGAAATGGGCTTTATGATCCAAGAGAAATTTGTTTAAACGAAGAAAGAAATTTCTCCTGGATGCAAAAGCCTATTTCTACGATTAGAAAATTATCACTCTAACATTTAATAATAAACTTTGCGACTTTTAAATATTGAACTGTCAAAAATTTTCAAATACTAAACGTCAAACTAACAGCGTTCCTGTTTTACCTTAAATAAAAACGTTGACTTTTTATCCAAATCCTATTCTTACATAAGTAAAACTTAAAATTTACATGTGCCATAGAATTAAATTTGGTGAACCTTAACTTTAAGTAAAATTTAGTAAAGTAGAACTTAAGATTACATCGGTGCAAACGGCCATTAGACTTACATTTTTGACATGGTGGCACTGAAAAATACTAGGAAAACCGATACCCGATGCGTTTACTTGAGTAACAAATCCGGCAGCAAATGTATCTACTACATTTCAACAATTAAATAAATAATAGGAAGTAATTTTCCGTATTTTGGAAAAAAATATTGATTGAGCATCAGTACATCGAAATGTATATACCCTCAAAAAAAATTGCTTTTTTTTAACAGCCTGTATATCATTAGACGCAAAATTATATCAGGACTTAATTAATTGTATTAGTAACATTTTAACTTTTAAAGTTTTGTGATTTAAATTGAAGCGTGATGCAATGGCACGATTCTAGAAAACTTAAGGTGCATTCACAAATGAAAATTAGGTTTAGATTTATGGTTTATACTTTAGATTTAAGACTTTGGTCGCATATTATGTAATGAGTCCATTCACACTTCAGAATTTAGAATCTCTAAATCCAAATCACAAAGCTAAACATGCAAGGTCCAAACTTTAGGTTTATGATTTAGTTTGACGTCATAAACTTCACCAATGAGAACGAGTCTGAAATGATTTAGATATATACATTCATCTTTATTTAGTATCCACTTGGTGAATTCGGCTTTTTAAACAAATGCGAGAAGAACATGGAGACTGCCAATAACTTAATTGCTGAAATATAACCAATAATGCCAAGCGAATGATATTTTCACGACCCACAGGTGTCTTGTTGAGTACTGATCTACCGATGTTTTAATCTTGTTTTTGAAGCATTTACACAGATGTCTGTACATATGAAAACTAATTTTCAGGTAATTTAAACTTACATTTGTGAATGACTTACTTAAACCTAAACAAAATCCATAAATCTAATTTTTATTTGTGAATGCACCTTTTCACTTACAAAAGTAAAGTACTCGTATATCATCTACTTAGAATCTGCCATCGAACAACGCTGCCACCAAAAAATCAATTATATTTTAAAAGAATGGGCTGTATAGTTTTATGCAAATTACTGTCTATATCTATTTTAAAGTCTCGATAAGTATTCCGGATACTAGTGTTTAAAAATAGTAAAAACACGACTGCAGTCTGCAATGTAAAAATAAAATCCCTATGTAGGTCGCTAAACATAAATTAACGTAAAAGAACAAAGCAATGCTAAGTATTTTTAAATGCTGCAGATTTACCTATTGAATATTAAACACCCGTGATATATTCTCCCACATGGGAGTCTAAACAAAGGCTTAACCAATGGGGTCTGCGCTTTATAAATTAACCCTTGTGTCCGCCAATGACAGTCAAGATGTCAACGAGAGGGAATTTTTACTGGGCTATAATTCATGAGGACAATTCAACGCAAGGGTTAGGAAGAATAAAAGAAAATGGAGAATTTCCTGTACATAGAGTAAAATATTATGGAATGCAATGGACATTATCATGGAAAATAAATTATTAAACGAAAGTTCTGATTCAGCGTTCAACAAAATTATTATTCATAATTCATTGGGCTTGTGTCATTATTTTGTGTGTTGTGGGAGATAGTAGACTCAAGCAAATATGAGCAAGGTTAATAATAGGATGGGAAATCGCCTGAGAAATAAATTATAAAACTAAATATTTAATTCTACATACATAAATAATTATTATGAATCATAAACACAATGACTGATATTTTGGGTGCCGACTAAACATGGACATGCGACTACCTTGTCACCCAACTATTGTAATTTAATAATATTTATACTTTAGTTGGGTGACTAACTAGTCGTCTGCATAGTTAGAAGCTCAAAATACCAATTAGTAGCTGTTAACAATTATACTTGAAATTTGAGCGATACAGAATTTATTCTTACAAAACTAATGTTTCGGTATATACTTATCAGGATAAGTAAGATTTTACAGATTCATAAAAATATATTCATGTAAGGTCGAGCATAAGTTGTAAAAAATTTTCGACCTCTTGGAGCTACAAATTTTATGAAGAAAAAAATCAAGATAGATTTTTACTATTATAAGAAAAAAATATTAAAATAAAAAGCATCTTAATATTTAATATTTGTGATTATTATTATTCGTGTCCAAACCATATACATAATATAAATAATTAATACACAAAAAATATATAAAACATTACAACAAATATTTCTCACTCCGTAGATACTGAAGTGACCGATTTTCGGTAGCGAAATACCGCACCCTGACCACATGGAGTGAGTTAGCCGAGCTTGTTATAACCATATAAATAGTCAAATTTGGAAATTATGGAAATAGGTCTTATGCATCGCCAGGCATTAACTACGACGGAGAGGATGCATCTTCTCCGAAGATTCTCTTCTTCATGCCAGAGGAAAAACCGTCCGCAAAAACTGGCAGAGAAGTGGCTTATGTAAATAGTATTCATCAAAAAAATTAAGTTTATATTTATAGCATCTGGTGTTGCCTTAGCCAGATCTTCTCTCGTGCATTCCTCTTCTAAGTTGGCGCACGTGAATAGATGGGCCATTGTTTGTTCTTGACCTCAATGACATAAAGTGGGTTCTGATTGGTTCCCTTATATAAACATGAATATTTGTGATTTAAGCAAGAGATAATTTTGGAAAAAATAATCAAAAACAGCTGATATGACTGCCACAATACCTCCCACCATCTAATATTTGTTAATTTAACTACATACTTCCATATTTACTAATGCTAGTAACTGTATTAATAAGTTTCTTTACATAAAATATAACTATTATTCTAATTTTATATTGTACATATTATTTTTTTGGTCAGAATCTTACCTTTATATTAACTCAAGCATATTCTATGATAGTCACGTTAAGTCCAAATGCAAACTTATTATTAATTAAATTAAATTAATTTATTCATATTTTAAAATGCTACCATTATTAATTTGAAATTATTAGTTTTTTATTTACAGTGATGTCAGTTATCTACAAGTTACATACATTCGAGATCTGTGCAACCTACGAGTTGTGTTTATGTTTAAAACATACTTTGGGATTTATATAATACATTATTTTGTAAATTTATACATATATTTTCAGATTTCAGTAGATTATGTGGAAACTATAATGAACTACGACCTTCCTGGTTTGTTAACAGTCTAAAGTGGTATCTCATATATGAAATTACAGTTTTATTTAACTATAGAAAATCTTAAAACTAACAAAAAAATAATTTTCCATGTATATAACAACGCATCCCTAATTATACAACCGCGCGTTCTTTTACATAAGCCAGATATGAGGTATTTTCAAAATTAACAACAAAAAAGCAAGTTTTAGTCTACAACTCTAAAACCAAAGACAATTGAAAATTTCTATGGAGACTAGGAATTTTGTTTAAAATTTTTTGCTAGCGTTTTACATTTGAATATTTTGTGCGCTTTTTTTGCACTGAGTGCGTAAATAGTTTTCCATTCATATTATTAGTGCCACTAACTGAGTTTTACGTGTTCCATTTATACTTTTCAAGTGAGCTGAACCTTACTCATTGCGCACTTTCTTGCACTTACTATGATCGTCAGTTCTTGCCAGTGCAGTTGCACGAGTTGTAACAACTAGTGTCGGGCATGACGTGATTGCCTGTACTGAGTGCAAAACTAAATATATAAATGGAAAACGCTAGAAGGAATATGCAAACGCGTTTGCTTCTAGCTGTCTCATTTTTTGCCGGTCAGTATATAGAATTCATGCTTACCAGCATATCTGTTCAAAATTAAATTTAATCTTAAATTTTTTTATTATAGAGTCTCGGGGTCGCGTGCGCGTGCCTGAGTTTCTGGTCCCGAATTTGAGGAACCGGGTTTGATCCCAACCGCCGCCAAAAGCAATATTTCAATTTTAAATGGCACAAAGTTAATCCCTGTGATGCACCCTCCATGCCAGTAATAAGTGCCCATGAGGTGATGCCTGGTAAGCATCCGCGCGGTTCAAATATGTAATCATCATTACCGAAATCTGTGTACAAAACATATTGGCACACCCAGCAAACATAAATCGCGAAAATATAATGTTTAAAAATATTGTTCTAAGAAAAATGCATGTTTCATTAAAGGTACATTCACAAATGAAAATTAGGTTTAGATTTATGTTATCTTTATTTAGTATTCACTACAATCAAAAATAAATTATAGTTAAACAAAAACCGTAAACCTAATTTTCATTTGTGAATGCACCTTTACACCCACAGACATTGTAAAAATGATAAATCGGACCCTAGGGCCAGGGACCTTAAAACGGACTGATTTACCTATATGTCGATTTGCGACTTTCTAGCACGATCCCTATACCTCTCTTACCCTCGGTACTGAGAGAAGTGAGAAGTAAAAAGTGGTAAAACACCCTATTACTGTCGCAGTGTCGCAATCAATGTTTTCATAGTTAGATTTCATAATGCTTACGCATTTTTATACCGGGTACTGTGTACGTATACTACTCCCTCCCTAAAGCTCTTTACAAATAAAGAAAATATAATTCTTGCTTCCTTCTTCACCTACATATTGCGATAATTTATGTTTAATATTTCTTATAACGCAGCACATTTCACATTTATAACATTCATTTCCTCCAGGTGTTCTATTAAAAAAATATTCTTATCTTCCTTATGACATAAAATGTTTGCTAATGATCATTTCTTCGTTCTTACAACTGTTAATTGTATATGATTTACACCGCAATGAAGTTCTTTAGTTGAAGGACCGGTTTTACTTTTGCTTTCTGCGAGAGTACAGTTTTCCTATTAGCAAGTAACTAGAATAGACGTTGCGTGAGGAACACACATTGATGTCACCACATGGTATATTATTCCTAATTCAAGAGCAAGGGGTAGTAGGTTAGCTTGTTAGTAACACACTATAAGGGGTGGAGAGTGATAAAAATTTGTATGGTAGGTGTAGAAGTAGATGATATAATATGCTTTGGAGTAAAACCAGATGATAATTGAAAATGGGAGAATACTCGTATTTCAAAATTATTTCATATATTCATGCTAATATTATTTAGGATACGACACATGGTTCATATTTTTTTAGAATTTTATTTTAAATATGTTCAAAGTACTGTAATAAGGCAAGCGTACGTGTAATTAACAAATAAATAACTTCTTCTGTTTAGAAATAATTATAATTTTTCCACGGCGGTTTGTTGAATCTAACTGTCAGAAGTCTTTGACAGTTATGTGTTGACAATTAAGTATTTAAGTTATTACAAGCTTACGTTCAGGGTTGATAGTTTGTTATTTATTTATATTTGGGAAACCCACAGTTTCCGAATTAAGGGCTTCCAAGAAGTTACAAAAAATTATAAATACAATATGTGCATAGATGACAATTACAAATAAATACAATTAAAAAAAAACCTTGTAAACAGCTACAACCTTGACCCTTGACTATAACAATGCGCGGCTGAACTGAAATAATGTCATGATATCTAGATGATTAAAGAAATGGTTGTATTGGGACATTATTCTGTTCAGTGGCGAATGTTTGAAGTTATTTGTATTACATTTTCGTATATAAAAGAGAGTCGTGCTCCGTGTGTGAACAACTGGGGCACGTATGAAAACATAACCTATAATACTTTGATTATCGGTAAGATTATTTAATATTTTGTATAAGAAGAGCATATCAGCTTTTGATCTTCTTTGTTCCAGAGTATTCAAATCAAATTTGGATGGATGCCTTACCTTGTACTCTGCACCACCTCGAGATATCTGCTCATGAAAGATAACGCTTTGTTTTTGAGATAGTCTGCATTAGTTACTCATGTCGATAAGACATGAGAAGTCGGGGTTTTGTTGTCAACAAAACATGTAATGTGTTTTAGTTACGGGGCGCGTTTAGCGCCCACCCGCTGAGTTACAGATTGTAACATGTAATAGTTTAGTTCATTTGTTTAATTATGTATTCTGTTATGTTTAGTTTAATTAATAATAATAATAAGTGGTAATCATGTAAATAAAACTTTAGTTATAAATCTCAAGTATTGTCCGTGACGTGACCATAGATCTAAGTGTTCATCAGCATCCCTCATCAGTCAATAAGTGAAGTCAAAATAGAAGTGTATGTGTTCCTTCCTTTTCACCCAGTCGTGGACGTCAATCATACAAGCGTCCACCATTTAGTTAAAATTGTTATCGTTGGAAAACAAGTAAGCGCACATAGCCAGAGTATCGTAGACCCCCTCGCGTCCAGTACTTAGTTCTTTTACCAATAATACACTTCACCATTTTTTTTTTTACACTTTTTAAAAGCTACCAACCATCTTATTTGCAGTATAAATCTCTTCTTCAGATGTAAATCTTCTAAATCCCTAAATTTGCTTTAAGTTCAAAATATTGCTAAAATTCATATGTTATCATAATATTTTGACACATAATAGAGAGCGAAACTGCCCTATTGGAAAAACGCATTATCATGATGTAACATAATTCCTGTCTCTGAAACTCTACTGAGAACTTCATGCAAATATTTTTCAGTGTACCATTTAGCTGTAACCTGTAACTGTCTTCTGTTCATCTAACTTATTTGCATTTACCATTCCGGAACTTCTAAAGAATACTGCATACATTAATTTTCCAGGGTTCGCTGCTTTTTGGTTATTGTTAGTCACTCCCTACCTTTATTAATTCATACACAACTTTCTTGGCGAATAAATATGTAATATTTTTGAAACAAAATGTGTTCCATTATTTAATTGTGTTAAAGTTTCTTGGTAAGATCCACTTTTTGGAAATCAGAAAGATGATGTGGCACAAAACGACTAACAACTTTATTTGAATATGTGTATAATTGGCTATATATTCTTCTTTAGTTATTTTCTTAACAGCAGCAAATTTCTTTTCAGTAACATCTGTAGGAGAACACACTGCTCCTTGTTGATGCTAAATTAAAATCGTTTTTGTTCAAATTCTTTATTCCAGCAAAAATTAAATAATGAATCTAAAATTTCTTTGCACCTAAATTCTTTTTGAAATCATAAATCATAATTCGAAAATGCTCTCTGGTCATTTCTATATTTTCATTCACAACCATACTATAAAATATTGTTTAACTAAGTTTATAATTTGTGAAATTTCGTTTCAAGTGACAGATAAATCACTGCTTAAAATATTGCAAATTTTGTTTTCACGGTCTACTTCATTTTCTTATTTTCAATAATTCTAGCATGACCAACGTGACAGATGATAATTAAAAATAGAAGGTTGTTTAAAAATTTATTGATCTACTCATACAGAAGAATAAAACTAAAAAAAATTACGAATATTTTTTGTAACTTATCTACTACGGCTGTCGTGGCACTGATATCGAATCAAGAATCTCACGATTCTTTTTATTAAAACGAAAAAGAACAAGTAGTAGTGTCTCTTTTAATTCTTTCATCTTTCGTTGGTTGAAACAATCTCGGAGGTGTTGATTTAAGAGAATTCTTTCTTGGTGGAATATCTGGTTATTTATGAACCGCTTGAGATCCATTAATCATGAAATTAGAATATCAGGTTCAGGTTGCTTTGATTACGGAGAAAGAGAGCACTCGGTTGAAAAGTAATTAACAAGTAAAGGCAAATAATTCCACTCTTATTCTTATTAATGTCGCAATTCATTTTGCACCCCGCTCATTCAATACAATTTCACTGAATTAATTATAATGTTAGGCATTAAGGACTCAAGAGTCGTGAATGTTTCTCACTGATAACTTTCATTATTCATCTCAAGTGGTTTTAATATCCTACCGACTGCGCCAGTTTCACATACGCAGACGGGGCTACTTATATTTAGTTCTCTATTAATTACAACTATAGTTCCTGATGAAATCTTTATAATGACACCACTGTTCACAGACAGATTTTAATAGGTGATTTATTTTGGTGAGTTGGAATACTTGATTATATTTAGCAGATATTTATATATAAAGAAGAATGCACTATTATATGGAGATTATTGGCTGAGTCCGTTATGTAACCGGTTGTGGTTTTGATGGCTCGAGTACGAATCCGGCAAACTTCATAACTTGAAAGATATTTTCAAATAGCAAAAAAGTGTCCGATGTAGTATTAATATTGGTTTTTGAAGTTTATAATAAAAAAAACAAGTTTTAAAGTTAATACATGTCATTAGGGAGTTGTTTCAATCTCCTAATATATCCTGTTCCAAATAATAATCGCTTTCAAGGTAACTTTATTGAAATTTATAATATTATTTTGTATCAGCCTACTATTCGAACACTCTTTTCACTGTAATTTTGAGAGCTTGTGAGGTGGCGTCTGGAAAGCGCTCTTATCGATTCAGTCCTGTCGTCATTACCGATATCTGCAAATAAAAGTAGATTTCCACATCCACCAATTAGTCCAGTCATTTGGTAGTTTTAGCTGGAAAGCTTAGCGGAAGTTTTGAAAATTGGTAGTCTTATAGATTTTGAGGTGTTCTAACCGAATTTTCACTTTGTGACATTGTATCGGCATCGGAAATGGCGCCATCTTGGGTAAATTGATATTAAAATCGGTTTTTCGAAAATATTTCCTGACCGGTTGATTTTTCTACAAAGATAGTGATGTACAAAATTGTTCTACAAATTTTGTTTATGAATTCATTTCTTCTTATTTTTTTGTCAGACGAATAGTTTCGGCGTACGAGCTTGTTCTAGGAGCCATTTCATATATTTTTTTTTTTCATAAGATCAATAAAACATAACGCATAGGTTAACATCTTAATAACAAAACGGACACGTGGCTACCAGTCTACTGCAATTCTCAGTTTTTATTTGAATATAAATTTCTTGCATTAAACTTAATCATTTTGATACACTTACAATTATAAAGCAACTAGACTTGTGAAGTGTTATAATATTAATTTATTTTTTATAAATATAAATAAAAAATAGTATACATTTTAAGAACATTTTACATCCATAAAGAAAACAGTTTTATACAAAAGTTTATATTCGTGACGTCACATCTATATTTTTAAACTTCGGAGGACCATAACTCGCTTATTAATAGGAAGTTTTTTGCCGGATTTTCACCAATAGTCTTAGTTTTACTTATACTTTCTGATGAAATTATAAAACAATGGTGGAATCCCCCACCAGTTTCTATAGTAGGCTACGCGAGAAAGATAGCAATAGTTGTGACGTAGATGTGTAGATGTTTAAAATCTCAAGTATTTCATAAACTGACAATTTTTTAAAAACTTCTTTCGTCACAATCATGATTTTTTGTTATCTACTTTCAGTATAACTAACATTTTTCTGTTATGGTAGAGGAGCCTATTATGGGAGAAAACATCAAATACCTCACAGTCTTGCCTTTTTAATAACGGTATCACAGAGGGAACATAGAATATTTGGAAATACCATACTTCTGATACATACACCAACGCTATCAATTCTGATGCACCAAAAAACTTTCGAGTATGGTTTTGTTTTTTAAAACTAAACGAGGTATTGGCCATGATAAGTAATGCATTTATTAAATTAATTTAATTAAAAATGACATGTAGAACTTTTAGAAATTCTACTCATTTATTTATTAATTATTTGAATTATTGAATCGATCATTATTGTGTCTGATTCAGGTACCTGTTGTCCGAGTATGATTTACAAAGTGCTAAAATTTGAATTCGTCATGTTTTTAAACGCGTGGGTATATGTTTTGAAAACGAAACGATGATGTATTTATTTAGCATCTTGATGTTGTTTGTTCCACAGTTGGTGTGAAAGTTTAATGAAATGTTTACATATTCCAGTAAAGGGTTTTGTAAATTCGACCTGTTTTCACGCACTAAGCCTTTAATACTTGTGCTAATTTCCAAACAACATTACCTTACCACATAACATCAACATCTATTCATATTCAACACATGTACGCAAAATTTATAAACATCAACAACTAAATTAACACGAATATGAAAATTAACTTCATTGGTTTGAAAACAATTATATAAATTACGTTTCTCTACGCAAATAAATAAATATAAACTTGTTAATAAATATATAAAGTCACACACATTGTTAAAGTTTTGCACTAATTACGTTAATAATAGTTCGTTTTTACAAAACAAAAATCATGTAGGTTCATATGTTGATTGCAATGAAATTTTATTTTATATTGTTTAATTATTTTGTTGCATCGGTTAATAGATAAATGTTGTAACTGATGTATTTTAATCATTCAAGAGTTTCTGCCAGTGAATCAATGGACTACAATATAGATACAGGGTTCTAATACTAAGTCGTCACACCCGAAAATGGCAGTTAGAACTCATTAAAAGGAACAACTTTTCTTAGTTCCAATTTTTGATTTGGTGCCCCGATTCGTAGTTATTGGAGTTCTTTTGTTTTTCGAAAAATCATCATACGAGCATATCTCCCTTATTTTAAAGGCAATTGAATTTTTTTTTCTTTCCAAATTACCTTTAGGCGCAGTAAAATATTTGCAATTACAATTATTTTTTCAAATGACAATGGCGATCGATCAAAAATTTCAAAATACGATTTATTGATAACCACTCCATTAATTTTCGAAAGTAAAACATTGTAAAATCCTTAAACTATATACTACAACACTTGTCCTAAACATTTTTTTCAAGAATCCAAAAATGTATATATTTATATATATATATATATATATATATATATATATATATATATATATATATATATATATATATATATATATATATATTTATCACAATTTTATATATTTTTCCTACAACCGTGCGAGAAAAGTACTTTTCACGCACTCGTTACAGTGTGTAAAGTGTCACTTTTCAAGCAATAGTGCGTGAAAAGTACTTTTCATGCACTAGTGCTTGAAAAGTAAATAAGCGTTTCTAGGCAACATTAAAATTCGGTTAATTTACTTGTCAAGTATATAATTAGCTAGTAAATAATAATGAAAGTAATAAAATTTATTAAGATATATGAATATACACTGTAAATGAAACAAATCTAATATTTTTTTTAACAGATTGAGTACTAATCTAATTTTTGAGAACATTAACATTTTTTTGACATGTATTCTAACCTAACCTAATTTTTAATATTAATATTAAATGTACAATTTGTACATTATAAAAGACTAATCATCGTCTGTCTGAGATTCTTCCAAGTGTTCAAGTTACAGTTTGTACAGTGTTATGAGAAAGAGTACTAACAGTATTTGAAGCTGCTGGATGCCTGTACACTCATTATTATGAGAAACATCAATACCATTTCGGTTGTAGGAAAAATGTTGTATGCAACACGTGTGTAAAATAGTATTTTTGTCTCGTGTTACAATTTCCGCATTCGGCTGCGCCTCATGCGCACTCGGCCAAAAAGTACTACTTTACACACTTGTTACATAAATAACTATTTGGTGTCACTCGAAGAAAATTAATGAACATACGAGTATAGCTAATTCTTACTTTAGATGTAATGTATCATGCAGCGGCGGTTGGATCATTTGGTGCATGGTCTCCCAAATTTATCAAAGCAGAAAAACAAAATTGAAAGAATAAAAATAATAAAATATTTTGAATTTAATATTTTTTAATAAAGTTAGTCCATCCGGTCGTTAGCATTGCTTGCACGTTGCAAACGACAACACTGTGTTGAAAGCAAGACAACGAATGGTGCGAGTGCGCGCGCTGCTTGGGCAACATCAAAATTGTGACCACGTTCTGTTATATGCTGCGTATACAAGCCCATGCGTCAGACAGAGACAAACAATTGTAACTTTGCTTGCTTTAAACGAAGACAACCACTACCATATTCGATTACACACGGTCAATGACCAAGGCGTTAGATACGCTAAGCATAGCAAAGACATTTATTAAAAATATCTTAAATTTCAATGACCTGGTGGTAAAACTACTTAAATAAATTTTTCATATTAATAAACTTATATTACTTATTACAGTGTGACCTACCAAATCTTCAACCCACTTCAACTCTTACACAGCGAAAATTAATGAACATATAGCTAATACTTTCTTTAGTTACCATGTAACATATGTGATAATTTTTATATAAAATTATGTATTTAAACAAAATGAATGTGAATATTTTTAAAAGAAGTTACTTCGTGCAAAACACTTCATGATGCATAACTTTTATACATAAAAGTGACACATACGAGTAGATCTCTTTGGATTTAAATGCTTTATCGAAAAATCTACTCCCATTGTTGTAGCAATTACTAAATTTAATATTCGTTTTAAAATGACTCCGCTGCATTGTATATTTGAAGTATAACAGCCTCCTCATCATATTGCAACAAAATGGTGTTCGTAATGAACAAACGGTAATTACGAGTGGAAATGTGCATGGGCAGCAAAGTGCGGAATTAATGACCATTCGATTCTGTTTCGTATGGAGCCAGGGTGACGTTTTCATTATAACCCCAGGTGGATGTGGATGTAGATGGATACACCTACCCTTTTAATACGTCTGTAAATATACACAGACACGGCGTAAAATTTTACGTGTCATTTCGCTCTATAGGCTTTATTTCAGTTTTATTTGCAAGGGTTGCAGTTTTATTTTTACAAATAGGGATGAGCAATCGTAAATGTAATCACACAGGACATCGGAGTAAATATTTACTTGGGGCAGATTTTTTTACAGCACCAAAAACACGGATTTTTACCTTCGGAATGAAAATTATACTTTATATTCTTCTCATTATTTCCAAAAATATTAGTGACCAAAACTGATAAATCTTTTTTTACTAAATACAGACTGATTTCAATAGTTGAACAATATAAAAAAATCTAAAACTTATAATTCAATAATTGAAACATTGAAGCTCTAGTCTCTAGTCTAAGGCTGTGTCCGATGTCGCATTTTGGCATTTAGTATTTACAATTTAGGTGTACTTCACATTAATACAACTTCGAATGGCATACTAATGGTATCCATTGGTTTGTATGGGAACAATGACTACGTTTATCTCGACGTTTGAAGCCGCTTGAATTTAGAAAATCCCTTTTCAATCTTCGAAATAAACGATCGAGATTAATATTTGGAGCCGCTTGAAAATGTCAAGTCAAGCCTATAAAGTAACAGGCTTGGACTTACGAAGCGGCTTGACTTCTGTCGAAATAAAAAGTGAAGCTTCAAATAATGTAACTACGCATGCGCACATCCGCATTATGTTGCAATGTTACTAAATTCATATCAGTTGTTGGCTGTTTGCATTTTACTTCATTTTATAAAAGTCGCGACATAAAACTTGGTAAAATTGTCGAAAAAGCGAAATATTTGAAATAATGAAGAAATAAATGTTTTTTTAATGTTTCTGAAAGAGCAGACAAATAACATGACAATTTTTAGATTTTCGGGTTATATATCCCGGATGAAATTAGATCATATACCTCTCCCTGTCTGTCTGCATAATGGATTATTTAACTATCTTTTTTTAGTCGATACGAATTTAAAGAAGATTGAAAATAACTCAATCCTATTTTCAATCCGCTGAGATAAACCAATAGGATTTTTTAAGTCATAATATACTTGAAGCCGCTTGAATTATCGAGATAAATGTAGTCAATGACAACAACAGAAGTGAATTATTCGACACTGACTTCAGATTAAATGTTAATATTATATTTCATAAAATAGAAGCTAAGAAGTTATTCTATGACAGTAAATTTGACATTTTGCACAAATTATAGCATTTTAACGAATTAGTGCGCGTCAACTTCAAGGCATAGTGTGCTCCTGCAAAACCCTAAAATCTAATTCCTAAAATCCTACATAATGACGTCATTTAGAGCATATAAATTTTGGATTCAGATATTAGGGTAATAAAAATGCAACATCGGACACAGCCTAAGATATCTAAATGCGATGAAAACGTTTTTCGTGATAAGGCCAATGATTTAGAAATAGTATAAGCGAATAGGTGACTGAAAAATTACAAGTACTAATAATTATATTGACGCAATATCAAGTCGTCCAAAGTATTTACCTTACACAAATTAATAAGACTAATAACAAAAGAAGTTGCAGCTATAGTTATTGTTTTATTCAAAACACTTTTTGATAAATAAGTTTAAAACATAGAAATTGCACTAAGATCTCTTTAAATTTAAATGCTTCAGTGAGACCATTACGTAATTATTTGGTTTTTCGTTATATCGATTCTGCATTCCTTTAATTGAAAATGCATTCCGGATTTAAAATATCTGATGTGGCCAGTACATGACATCCCGCCAATTCCATGTTTAAAATAGCAATGAGCTTTAAGTGAAGTATCACTTCCGGGTGATCGTTTGTAAACAAAATCTAATTTGTTAATCCAATAATTATAAAAGTCTGTAATTTTGGATTATATTTTATTATATTATAGTTGAAATTTTGTTAAGCTCCAAATTGAGTACCACTTCCGGTTTATCATATATAGTCAAAATCTAATATGATGTTTCAATTATATGCGAGTTTTAAATACCAAATTTGAGAAGTTTCGGATTATATTTTAATATATTTTTTCAAAAAAATCTGTTTAGAACTTCCAGTAAAGTACCACTTCCAACAATTGCTCAGCTGACTCACTCCATGTGGTCCGGATGCGGTAGTTTGCTACCGAAAATCGATCACTTCAGTATGTAAGGAGTGAGAAATATTTGTTGTAATGTATTATATATATATATATATTGTGCAGTATCACTTCCGGTTAATCAATTTTAGGTAAAATCTAATATGTTGTTCTCCTTGATATAAAAGTCTTAAATACTAAAATTTAAAAGTTTTGGATTATACTTTAATATAGTTTTTCATTAAAATCTATTATGCTTGAAGTAAAGTATGTTTTCCGGTTGTCCAATATTACATAAAATCTAAGCAATTTTTTACATGAATGAAGATAGCTCAAATAAGGAAAAGAGAATTTTTTGGAAAAAATTGTTAGGTACATATACGCAGACGACGAATACACACATACATAGACACACAGACATCATTGTAAAATAGTAAAAACGTGTTGTGGGGACCCTAATTCACTGAAAACTCTACATCGAAATTTTTGGACTGAAAACATTACCTCGCATACCAACGGTATGACGAGAGGTAAAAATGCGATGGAGAGGACTTGAAAGTCGGGAGAATTTGGAATAGCATAAAGTTAATATTTTATTTAACTCGAATATTTTAAAAAACTAAAACTTTGATAAACCATATGAAACTATTTTAAGGTAGTTTTAATATAAATGGCCCTTATTTTAATTTGTTTATGTAATGTACCCTCGGGAGGACCCAACTATTGTATACTGATATTAATAATCATACAAAAAAAATTTCGTTGTACTTAAAAATGTAGATAAGTGATGATTCATATTCACTACCACCTCTTTACATTTACATTTCATTAATTTTCTAATTAAGTTTTGCATTAATTTATAGAAATACTCTACCAATTCTCAGTAGAGTTAAATTTTTAAATTTTTGTACTTAAAATTTATTTTAATTCTTTGTCGACAATTGCCTAACTCTTATTGTAACAACCCCAAGTTGTCATTAGTAATAACTTCTTCTATGAAACCAATGACCATCAATAATATTTACGAGAATATTTAGGTAGAAAATTTGATATATTTCATTATTAATGTTGTAGCACAAGTTGTGCAGATTTCGTGTCTTTGTATTCTTAGTTGCCGTGTTAATGATTCCCTTTTAAAGTCATTATTTCTTAGTGGTGAAAGTTGATGATATATTTGTTTGTTCTCTCTCCACCACACCACCAATCTGAAGTCGTTTCTGTTGACAAATGACTGCTTGTAACTTTGTCCATTAGAGGACATTAATATTTTTAATTACGTCCGAAGGAGCATTACCATTTCGTGACGAAGGCCATAACAAACACAATTACATATACGCAAAGAAAATTGTATGTTTTCTCGTAAGAATTTTACAAAATTACCGAAATGTACTTTGTACGTTCTTATCGTAATGGCATTATTATGACATGAAAACGCGATGTTAAAATTTAAACCTCCCGAATCCCATGCATAGGGGTAATAAATGGGAGCTACACATGATAGGGGAAGTGGCCGAAATAGGGTGGAAAAATGATTCATTAAACTACCATTACTAACGTATCATATTCTACGTTTCAACAAAATTTCCACATGCATTTACATTATTAATGAGAAACCCACTACCGTAAAACGAATGGTACCTAACATTTTCGTATGGGTTCAATGGCGCTGCTAGCGGCCGCGGTTGGCAATAGCGGTCAGCAGCTACAGTTTGACCGTACTGCCAGAATGGTTTCGTTCCACGCGGTCGGCCGTCGTTAGTTGCAATTTAAACTTCAATGAAAATTGATTTTGAAATACTTCTTTGCTTCAAGCTCGAGGAAGAAGAACCGTCTGATTTGTTCCAAACCAGAAAAATTAAGGATTTTGTTCTTTGTTAATAGTCGACTAAAAACGAATGACTTAAAATTTAGACAATTTTTACCTCCCGCTACTATTGGTAAGGGAGGTATAGGGATCGTGCTAAAAATCGCATATCGAGATTTTGGTAAATGACCACGTTTTAAGGTCCCTAGAATCCAATTTTAACATTTTCACGATGATGTCTGTATATATGTGTGGATCCTCTACTCTAACTCAAATACTATCATTTAGAAAATTTTGAAACCTTGTATTTCGAACTTTTTCTGTAATAGAAAGAGCCCATTAGATTTTGGTGAACATCGGATAACCGGAAATGGCACTTTACTTTACAAAACGCAGTTATTCAAATGTATGTAACTGACAGATAAACGTCACTATCAAAGAACTAATCATTTCAAAATAATATTAGTAACGTTTTAAAAAGAAACAACTAAATAGAAAAATAGAAATGGAATTCAAAATAGTTTCCAGCATAAGTAAATATGTAGGTATGTATTTAGATTAATAAAAATTAACAATTCACAAAAATGTTTAAGCTAATCCTCATTTTTCGATTAGCGAATTCTTTTCTATCCCGGTATTTAAAATTTAATCTTCATTTTATTATAGCTCCGGTGGCTCAATGGTTAGAGCAACGCCTCGTATCATGAGTGCCTTCAGGGCTCTGGGTTCGAATTCCACTAAGGCATGGATGTGTGTGAATGTGAACCCACTCTGTTATTGGGATTTAATCCTGTTGAGGGTTTTAAAAAAGGTAGTTACTTGGATTAGATTAGACTATATTTTAAGTAATAAACTGTCAAAATTAGGGTAACATTCACTAATCCAAAAATAAGGATTAACTTAATCTTTTTTGTGACTCGGGCTGTAAATGGCGGGAGGTATTGTATTGGCCACACCAGATTTTTTTATCAATATTTGATCTTCGTTATTAGTAAATTTTGGCGTACTATCGCGGCCGCGATCAGACTGTTCTTGAAGCGGTAGGGACGTAGCAGCTCCGCGGCTGGCAGTATTCGGTTAGAACCGCACCGCGTCAACGGTACCATGCACATTTTTTTAACAACTCTGAAGCAGTCCAGCACTGCCAATCGCTATTAAAGACTGCAAACGCTGGCATCACCAGCGAGACCATACCTTTAGTCTTCCCTTAGAGAGAGAATAGGGTATAGACAATGGCGGGTTTTCCATTCCATAAGCTTTACTGGCCATACGACTTCTAATAAATAATAAATGTCAACAATTATTCATTATTATTTAAATTGAGGGCTTTAAGCGCTAACCGCTTTTTTGACTGCGACCTGAAAGATCTATTGTAACATATGGCCCTATCTTAGTTTTCTGGAAGTAGTTTCAGAGTTCTTATGAAGCGAATTACTAGTCCAGGAGTCAGTTCCCCGATCTCATTTGCCACGAGGTACCTTTTACCTAGATGGTTAATGCTACTTACGACCAAAGCTGGACGTTCACATACAATGTGTTCTTTGCAGGGTCGAGAGATATTGTTTTCAGCTATACCAATCTTACATAGATGGTATTTCAGAGGACAATGACCAATTAAGATACCTGTCATAGTCTTTAAGTCTTTTTGGCGTTTGTCGACGAAAGGGAAATGAATTTCTTTGACTGACTAAGGCCCGGGATGTCTCTCCAGTATGGAGCTGTATAACTGCCTCCTTCCAGTTTTTGATTTCTTTCTTTATATGACTTTTCAAGAGTATACAAGAAGGTTCAGTCGGTAAAGCGGTAATTTGGCTCCGTCCTATAAATTTTAAAATCTCGCGTTACACTGTCTCAGTCTGTGCACACACATAACGTTTTCAGCTTAACACAGTGCAAGTGCGCACTGAGTGCAACATATCAGGTGATCACAATGAACGAGTTCTTGCCTCATCCTGTGGTAGTGCAGTTTAAGCTGAAAACGATTTTGTTTAGCCGCCATATTTGCGCTGATACTATAGCACTTGCCTAGGGAGTCAGTGCACAAAAGTCGCACTGAGCCAGTTCACGGTGCAACTTTTTCTTAAGTTGAAAACACTTGAGCTGACTAACTTTTGCACTCAATAATAAGCTGAAAACGCTCAGTGCAAAAAAGTGTGCATTCGACTTGTAAGCTGAAAACGCTAATATATTCACTAGATTTTTATTTGACACCAATTACAAGAAAAACTATCTGATTTACTGTATGTTGTTGTTCATGTCGCTGACACTGACTGAACTTAGTAGGTATTGTTGTGTGAAATTTCCAATTAATTATATTATTGTGTTTTGGCGAGTCTTTCATCCTACTGTCTATTAGACTGTGTTCATGTATGTATTTTTTGTTATATATCCTTTGTGAATTGTGCTCGATTCACATAGATTCCTGTTTTGTTTACATGTTTCGCACGTGTCCTTTTAATTGTGGACTGAAAATAGATAGATGTGGCGTTGGCAGCTATGTACCTCGTTTCGTTACCCTTGATTTGACTAAATTTTACGTTAATGAAATTGTTGGTTTACTTTTTAGTAAGTGAAGTTTCTAGTGATGCACGACGAGGCGAGAGTACTCTCGCATCTCGTCTCGTCTTGTTGGGGGAGAACGAGAGCGAGATTGTGATTTAAAATTCGAGGCGAGATCGGTACAACAACTGTGAGAAGCGAGAAATCTCGCGAGATGCTCGCGAGAGTCTCGCAATAAAAAGAATTGTAACTTTATAGCTTTGATTCATAAATTCACTGAAAAGTGCACCGTACAAGGAGTGGAGTCAACGCTAATTCGTGGATAGAACACGTGAATATGAAAATTATATGAATTTATTATATTTTCTAAGTCTGTCTATGTAGAGTCGATTGGTATTAGTCCTAGGTCCCAAAAGCGAGGAAATGCAATAAAGACAAAATCGGTTTTATATCCAATTGAACTAGTTTTCTCGAATATTTCAGGCCCTAATTCACTCCAGTTAAAACCACGGTTAATAAAATTCTTGCCGCCCCTGAAAAGTAAAGAATGATATATTAAGTGTCGGTGGGAGCCGACACGGAGAGAAGCGGAGTGATTGGTTGCCGGCGGGTTAACAGTATAGCGGTTTTTTATGGCTAAATCTTACTTAAATAGTGGCATATATTTAATGAAAATGTGTAGGTAGGTACTTTTAGTTACAAAAAATAATTGTTTTGTGCAACCGGACGCGAAATAAGCATTTCGCAGCCGCAATACAGGCCGCGAAATTCATTTTCGCAACCGTTGTTATGGTAACGACCGCGAAATTCATTTCGGGGACGTTGTCATGGTAGCGGCCGCGAAATTAGGTCTAGAATCACTTTGACACTTGAAAATTGCATGGTTTTGTTTAAAATTAATAAAATTTGTAATTACATATTTTTTACGGTTGCACAAAAAATATTGTGTACACCTTGTCCGCGAAATCCTTTAGCGCCCTCAAGATTGTCTTGCCTCGGCCGCAAGAGGCCTCGGCGACAATTTTTCTCTCGGTACGCTAAAGAGTGATTTCGCGGCCTTGATATACAAATAACTATTAATGTTTAATTCGTTTTACTGATAACAGAATATATTAACAGATGTTCGTACTGAAATAGTTTACAGATCACAATTTGATGAAAATTGGATATTTTAGAGATAAATTAAATTATTTAATAACTTATCACATTTTCTGGTGACTGTAAATGAATAAACATTACGTTCGTATTGAAATAATTTCGTGGCCAGAATTTAGTCTCTCGTCTCTTTATTATAGTTATAAGACTGCAAATACACGGAGGACGGTGCAATTGGTGCGAACTTGTCTCTTGTAGTTAAACTGTTATGTATATACGTAGTGCGTGAGCGCTTATTTTTATATCGAGACTCTCGTGCGAAAACGAGACGAGATCCAAAAAAATGTGCGAGAACGAGAGCGAGATCGAGATTACAGGTCCGAAAACGAGACGAGATCGATATTTTATATTTCTCGTCTCGTCTCGCCTCGCGTGTATCACTAGAAATTTCGTATGTCAGAAGAAAGATATTAATAAACTTTTTTATTTATTTGCATAAACTGTTTTGTATATTGATATTAGCCCGTAACGTTTGCAGTGTCTACACATCTCATTTTAGTTGCACATTTTGTGTTATTTTGGACAACAAATATTATTTTAAAAGAATCTAAGAAAACTTTAAAATAAAAATTTTAAGTTCTCAATCCATTTACGTCTTGTCTATATTACAAGTAATGTCCTCCAATAATTCCAAGCCAAATAAAGAATTGTGTAAGTAGACAGACAAATTGTGTCATAAAGTGAATTTACAGCAATCGTAAAAATAAAAATTATTGATGTAGTAGCTATGGTAGGTGCAGGATAAAAGCTGGCACATCATTCGGACAAAGTGACGATATCACTTTACCTCAAGCGGCCTTTATTTAGACCACGTCTTCTGTCTATGTGACTCGAATGCCCCAACACTATGTAGCTATAAACCTGGGAGATGGACGGACATTACCGTACACCAGGCAAGACATTTTACCGCACCGAGAAAGTTTATATGAAGAAAGATTACAGAAAAATTAATACTTTTACAATGTGACTCGTTTAAAATGGATGCCAATTATTTGATAGTCTTTGTCTGTATTTTAATGGAACATATCATTTCAGTTGAAAATTCAGTAGATCTCGCTTGAGAGCATTATATATAAAGAATTTAAATTTTCGATTTGTATTTTGAACAATTGGAGGGCTAATCTAAATCCAATCGGCCGAGTTATTGTAACAAATAATGATATAATCAAAAATGTGTAAGCAATAACCAAAAATTAATATTTACCAATAAATAAGTGACCTGTGGTGGAATCCCATGAATACGCTACAGTAGCGCACAGCTATATGCCCCTGACGTTTTCCTCCCGCTCACCCATGATTCGTAGAGACACCGCTAACTCGGTACTCTGAACATTTGCTACCGTCACATAGCGTAGCACCATTTGGAAGGTACCGCTAAACGTTGTGATAAGAGTTTTATCGCCAAAAAATAATAAATTTTAAAACAGTAAGTACAAATAATGAATCATTTGTAACTATTAGTAGTATAATGTTTTGTATTAGCTATATAGAGGAATTTACAGTACATACGAAAATATAACCTCAATCTGTCAAACATTTCAATTCTTATGTATATTAATTTATAGTGGTTGACGAACCAGCTAAAAAACGTGCAAAACGGACATCTAAGCACCAAGAAGTTATAATTAATTATATTAAAGAAAATCGATGTTGACTCAAAAATACAATATCAACGGTATCAGCTGTTGCATGAGATAATGTACCATATCCTTATGAAGTCTAAAAAGTTGTACACATCTGTCTGGTAGTGAGAATGGATCACCCACAGATCTCAAGAAGCGGTTTTCTAAGTGTAATTGCCTACACTCCTCAATTCTTATATCATCGTACATAGCGAAATGAATTGGTAGCATCTAAAAATAATTAAATTGTATATATATATATATATATATATATATATATATATATATATATATATATATATATATATTAAATATTTAGTGTATAGTCAATTCACCTTCAAAATAATAATGTAAAATTTTATAACCTTTTATCCCTCTCAATATGAAATTTCATAAACGCCAATGTAATTAACAAATGTTATTAGGATGCCTAGTACGTTTACGAAATTAGCCGATTGTATAGCAAAGCGATAGCAATTTTGAATAAGAGTACCAAATAATCGTAGCTACGCTAAAACTACGCTACATTAAGAGATAGCTATCTGTGTCATGGGATTCCACCACAAAACCGCCACAATATTAAATATATAAATATATTAGCATCAATTACAAGATGTTACAAATTGGGAAGACTGGCTGAACATAATGACTGTATTATACGGGACCGGTCACTATATATAATGCTCGGTAAAAAATACATAATTATGGCCTCTCTGAAACATTATTTTAGTGATCTAGCTTTTTTATTTTGATACTCAATCATAATTATTATTCTCATTAATAAGTTACAGTAGGTACGCAAATTTCATATTTGGTTTAGTAATTAATGAAAAATTCATTTTGCGTAATATTTTAATAAAAAGTGATACAGCTACGCCCCAAGCAGCTTGACCGCAAGAATCGATTTATTACAAAAATAAAGCTCTATCTCACCTCGTTTTCAAACTGTTTATAATTATTTATTATTTTAATTTTGAAACAGTGCTTTCCAATTTTCAAATTGCACAAAAGTGAGTACAGACACGAGTATATATACAGAAATGGGCAATGGACATATTACATTAAAAGAGAGATATTAATAAAAGTGAGATGTATATAGTGCGCAGTTGAATTGATGAATACTTCAAAAAGAAACGAAAGAACAGATGAAAATCAGAAAAGAGGATATGATGGTACTATTCTAAACAAATCGGGACGTCTTACAGATCTGTAAATAATGAACAGAGTCGCAACAAATAAGCCACTGATGTATAATTTTATATTGATCAATAAAAATAAAAGCGTTTTTGTTAGTTTTTTACAGATCTGTAAGGCGTTAGACTTACAGTTTTGTTGGCATAAAAGTTTTATATAAAGAGGTTATGTGCGATAACAATTGTGATGATCTACTCATTACTACATACTAAACAATATTTACGGAATTGTTTTCTTGTTTTTATATGTTCCTGCATATTTGCACTCCAAATTTGCAAACTTATGATACCAAAATCAATAGAAAAGTGACAGTTAATAACATAGTTGTCAAATGATTTGTTTAAGAACCGATATTACAATCTCTGATAAAATATAAATTTTACATAACACATGTATTTTATTATTAGATACATTTCTGTTTGTAATACAGAATAGCTATTTGTGTATTAAGAGCGCAAAATGGGACATTGTCGATTGAGAGGTTGTTGACGCGCGACGCAGGAGCGCGGCATTCTCTCGAAATTGACGATGTCCATTTGCGCTCGAAACACACACAAGATTTTTTCTACAGTCCTCCACCATAAAAAAATAATAAAATGTACACTTTGTACTTACTGTACTATTTAATTTGCTTTTGCTGTGAAGATAGGAACGTATTCAAATATGACTTCAAGATATTTTTTGGCTTTCGTTTTTACAAAAAATTAATGCCAATTTTGTAATGAATTTTATAAGCTTTTGTACAATTTATTTGTTTCAAGTACATTACACTAGTGCAGGCCAAACTTTTGCAGGTGGCAGCACAACTGTTCACACAATTTATTTTATATTTAATTTATCGTTATTTTCCATTCTTCTTGAGCTATTATATATAAATGCGATATTTTATTCTCACAGCAATGCGGCATTTTGTTTGTTTATGTAATATACCGACAGAGCAGTTATATGTCAGATTGACTTATGAAGGTGGTAAATATGTAACTACAGTGGCATTAGTTCCTGACTAAACGTTTTTATTAAGAATGTAGACAAGTGACATTTCTCAACATTGTATAGTTAGAAATTTGGACAGCGAGCGTTTTTCTACTTTGTCGCGCATGAGCGGCAAAGTGACATTTTGCGTTGACAAAAGAGAGCGCAAATGGCTACTTTGTATATAGACTGTAGAAAAAATAATTTTTTGTCGTACTCTTTACAATTTGTAACAAGTATAAATTAATTTTATGATGCTTCAAGAATTACTGCTCTTCCACGCAAGAATTAAGCGGCGTTCACAACCAAGTAATTTCAAATTTGAATTTCTTCTTTGCATCAAAGATTGGAACATGTGTTTGGATATATGCGTTCAAAACAACATAATTTCACTTTTCAATTTCAATATCCAATTCCAATCTTGCAATGCCCAAACTTTTCAATTTCAATTTGACGTAACGCATACGCATAGTGTTGCTGAACGTCAAACGTAAGCTCAGCTTTAAAAAAGGTCTTCAGCTTCAGTTATATTATTAAAAGTGTCGGTGTAAACAAATGTGCTGAAATGTGATAAAAAACAATATACGCACGTGGAATCTGATGTTTAAATATGCGTCAGATTAAAATTACACTGCTGTTGTGAATGCGACAAATTCAAAGTAAAAACTACAAAGTAAAAATTCAAATTGGAAATTGAAATTCTCATTGAAATTATTTGTTTCTGATCGCAGCTTCAGACTAAACTTGTCTTATAATACAAAAAATAAAAATCTCCGTCTCAATTTCAATCTTCTTAAAATAATTCTCGTGCTTGTCAGCTTATCTGAGTCCCGTCACATACTCGTTAGCGAAGAAGACATTGGTCATGCTTCGGTCTGGGAACTCCAACTCGAATGGATTAAATCTCATTGAGCTGGGAAACACAAGGGCCGTAATCGTGAATCTGGACGGTAAGGACATTACAGACCGACGCTATTGTTTTGCTAGGAATAGGAATTGAAACTTAGAACAGGGGAAGCAAGTAGTTTACTCTCATTACCTGAGAGGAAGACAAAGATTTTGAGGAAAAAGAAAATCAAATCACCAATTAGTGACGTCATCCTGAAACGTCGCGTGGTTATGTGCATTATGTGATTGATTGACGTTTTAACAGCTCGGGTTTGCAACTAGATTCAGTTTGAAAATTATTTCCGATTTTCAAATATGTAGTACAAAAAGTGATCACTGCGCTCTTTTCACTACAGTTTTGAGAGCCCGTAAGGTGACGTCTGATGTCTCATAAGCGCCGTCAACGGTAATGTTATAAATAAATAAATATATCATCACGGCTTATTACCCATTACTGGGTGTGCCAATCTGCTTTGTAAAGATATACGTGTCATTATTATCGAAATCTGCAAATAAAGATAAAAAGTATTTGGTTTTACAATTTAATCGGGTCTAAAATTTTGTGACTGTACTATTTATAAAATTTTGGGCTTGGCTCATACGTAATGTTTTCATTACACAGCTAATATTTTTCTTTCTTTTCAGGTAAGCAAAGTCTTCAAAATCCTGTCTTGTAATCCAGAGTAAAGGTTTGATTATAAGTAAAATTATAACATTTTAAAATAGTTATTTGTATACAAAGTGCTGAAAGTGTTGCTTTGTCGAAGCAAAACGAAAGTTGTGTTCGTTTGTGTTCGACAAAGGACTTTAAACACTTGTTATACACCCTACTTTTTCTACTCCTGCAAGATGAAAATCAGAAAATGAGGATTATTTTTTAAATAATTTGACAATGTCAATTTTTGTATTTGTGATGCGTACTTATCTGTGACAACAACAAATATTCTATACAACATTCAGAAGTAAAACTCATTGATAGGATACCGAATCGTGTTGCAAAGAGTCGCTTTAAGCATGAAAAACAAACCAGAAAATTGTTTTTTCAGAGCAGGAGTAGAAAAAAGTTATTGTAGCTTTCAACTACAAACATCACTTTCAAACAGCAAAAAACAGCGGGAAACTTATAGAGTAACACAAAACATCCGATAAGCATCATAAACAGATCCAATGTAATAAACAAAATTCCTTGTTTGGATTGTGCAAACCTCCCGCTATTCAATTTTTATTAATTTAAATATACATACTTACATATTTAGTTATTGCGGAAACTGTATTAAGATCCATTCCATATAACTATGGTTCTATTTACTATTTCCTTTTTAAAACGTTACTATTATTAATTTGAAACGATTAGTTCTTTGACAGTGACGTTTATCTGTCAGTTACATACATTTGAGATATGAACTGTATAACCAAGGAGTTCTACTTGTTTAAAACTTAGGCTTCGAGATTAAAATTATAGATAATTTTATAAAATTATCCATAAAATATATCGAAAAAGTATTTTTATATTTTGCGTTCATAATGAAGTCATTACGATACGCAATTGCGTGTCGTAATGACCTTCATTTCGATACGCAATTTTTTGTTTTAGACGGTTGGTACTAGATGACGTTTCTTTAACCCATTTTTACCTAATTTATTTTTAGTTAATTGACAATTCATTTTAATAATATAATGTCGTTATTATTATTATTTTTTTTTAGGGAAGATTATTTACATGAAAATGTACAAATATAATCACAAATTGAGTAAGTAAATGTTAATATAATGTTCGAATTAGTCCACATAGATGGACCTAGTAGTACTAAAAATTTGTAGATTGAACCTTTGAACGATAGAAAATTATTTTTAATTAATTTTAAAGCAAGTTTTAATTCAAATATAAGAAAAAATAAAAATTTCTTGTACACTGAGGCTGAAAGGGTTAAATTGTCAAACGTCAAAGCTGGAAGATAAGAAATTTCAATATAACCTCAAAATTTCTTTTATTTAATTAATCACTTTATTTAATGAATATAATAATAATACATATTTTCGTCTTACTTTGCATTTCAAAATAAGCAATCAAAACATTCTCTGTTACGCCTTTGACATTATTTTTCTTTACACCATGTGTCAAAATTTGCAAATTCTTTCTCATAAATCTCGCGCGGTTTTTTAGGAAGTAGATTATTTCCTGTAGTCTGAGCTATATTACGTAGCTCAGGCGGAGTGCAACTGATTTCATCTTCCATGATTACACTAAATTCACTTAAATTTGTTCGTAAATATTGAAATGACATAAACTTTCAAATAATAATTGAATGTGGTCAATTCAATGTTACCAACTACAACATTTCACTTACAAATTTCCCTAAATCAACTCGGTTTAATATTAACAGATTTTTAAAAATATTTTAGTTTGTAGAAGGTACAAAATATAAAAAATAGTATAAAGAACTCATTTTATAAGACTTTTTTTCGCACTTGTCAATTAGAAAACTCGCTGACGCTCGTTTTCTAAATTTTGACGCGTGCGAAAAAAACATGTCTTATAAAACACGTTCTTTAATATACTATTATGCAAATCTGTAGAAAATTTAAAATCTTGTATTTTTATAATAACACAAATCGTGAAAAAATAACATCTGAAGGTATTTTTCGAAGAAAATCTATTTGGAGCTTCAAGTAAAGTGCCATTTCCGGTTATCTGATATACACCAAAATCTAATGGTAATGATCTCTTCCCATATTAGAATAAGGTAGAAATACAAGGTTTCAAATTTTTTTGAGTGATAGTATTTGAGTTAGAGTGGAGGATCCATACACACAGACATCATCATGATAATATTAAAATTGGATTCTAGGGACCTTAAAACGTGGTCATTTGCCAAAATCTCTATATGCGATTTTTAGCACGATCCCTATACCTCCCCTACCAAGGGTAACGGGAGGTAAAGAGGAAAGTCTCGAGGAAAGTAACACTGCCATATATGCGTTAGTTCAACACTGTTAGACTAATAAACATAAATTTAATGTCAATGATTTGAAAACCTAAAAGTAATTTATATAAAAGATTAACATTCGAGATGCTGAAAATAGTCAAACATAAAAGCATAATTAACGCACAAACAGACATACATTTAATATTACGGAAGTTTATTAACAGAAAATAAAACATAGCAACTTGAAAAACTCAAATTAATATTGTTCCCGCGTTATAGGACGCCGCAGGTAGAAGTTCCATAGAAAACCGGTACTATCTTGTTAATTGTTCCAGACAAAAAATAAAATGTATGTTTTTCAATTAAATCTGAGATGTACGCACGAATTTTTCATGCATTTTATCCTCTTATTGACATGTTTATTCTCTTTCATATTTAATAATATATTTTTATAGTATATATCACCATGTAAGTAACTTTATGGGCAATAATGTAAAATGTTTGTATTTATTACCATTTTCTGTACCTGCTAAAATTGTTTCCAGATCCTGATGATGGATTAATAGGATCCGACTCGTCGGTATGTAGTTGAAACCCAATATAAAATTTTTAACTGATTCTCCAATATTTTTACCTCCTTCATTATATATTAACAGTAGATAAAACTTTTTAATACCGGAAATTATATTACATATTTTGGTACTAAATACCATCACTCTTGCTTGACTCTATATATGTAGATCACATACGAGCATATACGAATCCACCACGACAAGACCATTACCAATTTATAATTACCATTCATTCTCTGTATTTTTCTAGCACATTATAACTTTATAAATCATATCTATTTTAGACAGATGCCCTCCCTTCTTTCATATAGAACATCCCAAGGGTTAGAGTGTAATTTCTCGGTGTTGACTTCCGTCATATAGGCGATCCATCTTTTGTACTGAGTGCCAAATGTCGCGAGGGTGGTCTGGTACACCCCTACAACCCTTCCTGGATGGGCTAGGGGTGACAAAAGGGACATAGTCGAGTCATCCGTTATTGGACGTACAACTAGTTAGTGTAACATAAAAGATAGGGCGGTATTAAGAAGATTTTTCTTTGTTTCGGAATTAGAATGATACGAGTATATTCTATCACGCTAATTTATGTATGATTGCATACTTTGTTACTACCGTTTCTTAGATCTTCCTACGCTTCTCATTCCTCTTGGAATTTGATCACGAGCTATTCAAATCATCCTTCTATTAAAGCTTAGTAAATATGTATATTCCCAATAACAGCAATATAATGCTCATTTACAAGGGTCGCGCTAGAATAACTGAAAATAAGACGTATGGTTTATATTTTTTAGAGTTTTATTATAAATATGTTCGAAGTAGTTTCCTTTAACAATAATAAACTTCACCATTCTGTATTTGACTGTTTCAAATTATAGTGCAACTTTTGTTTTCCACGGCGTACCTGATTTTCTTATTTTCTATTTAGGCGTGACCCTCGTATTATTTTGGTAGTTAAAGAATCTTTTGATAACCAACACTTAAAATTGTCAGAAAAAATTACAAATTTATTTTCGTACTCATAAATATGTAAAATATTTTCTAATAATTGATTGATTTTGTGGAAGGTATTGGATAAATTTTTAGTGAAACAAAATTAAACAGCGCGATTCAGATTCATCCTGAGTGAGTCCCTGACGCAACAAATGTCGTTTTTTAACGTTCTGATTGCGCAGCGGAGCGTGTTATTCAATGTGGTTCTGATTCAATATAATTCTATATTAATGCGTCGTTCACTATTCAGTTAATATACAATAAAATGCGCTGCATTTTTATTGCACTAATGCATGATTAACAAACGCATTCAATTAACAGCGAAAGTGCTTCATCAGTTTCCATTTCATGTATAATTTTCATTTCACACACTTCAATTTGAATTAATATTGTATGTACTCATATATACATACCTACATCATTATGAATTGAAATTGTAACAATATTTGACTTCACACACTCGTGTTTATAGAACGTTGTATAGGTACATTTTTCTAATATTTTTACTTACATTTCGAGGAAAGTACTATACATACAGATACAGGGTAAAATATGAGAGAATCCGTGATATAGATGTTTAATACGGGAAAATAGTTTTTATTAAATATTATCTATCTCGTAAAACTTATAGAGAAATTTTGAATTTATTTCTTTGCGCACCGAGTAAACTTAATTTAAAGAAATTTTAAAAATAAATTTTGTTTGTGTTATTTATAAAAATGTGCGGTCAAAAATGAGTCCCTTGCGGATTTGGCTGTAAGTTTTTGAAAAAAAGTTACTAGAATAAAATCCTCAGTAATAGAATAGTCACAATACTGTATATAACCCTCTAATTTTTGGATTTTTAGCTCTATAGACTTGGCAGGAACACTTAATAAAATATTCTAGGAGTCCAATTTATTTTATTTAATTCAATGTTCAAAATTACTTTTATAAAAAATTGTATTAGTTGTTGATTGGAAATATTGGAAACTTGGTTTTCGTATGTGAAATTATCCGGGGAATCAGAATCAGAAAAAATTGCCCAATCCTAGTTCTTGAGGTATGAAACCAAAATTGAGATGAATACATTACAACCTCTAATTTTTAAAATCAACCCTTAAGCACAAAACAAATTCCAATGTCTTAAATTGATTTTTTTAAATTCAAGATACAGTTTTCTACATTCGTTAAAAAAGTAGGCTTTTCGCGCGTTATTTGCTTACAGAAAGTGAATAATTGCAGACATTTGCTAAAAGTAACGATCAACAAAGTAGATAATTTGCAGACCATTCGTAGATAAAAATCACAAAATTTTAATAATTGGGATCCGCACATTAGAATGCGAAACCAGCGGAATTTTATGGAACTAAATTAATGGCGGCCAGTAAGACATGGCAAATATGTAAACTTCAAGAATTATCGTTTCGTTGTAGGTACTAGAAAAATAAGTTTCCACGCTTTGATTGTGTAATTTTTTTTCGTTCGAAAAATAAGTGAATTAAAGGAAATTAACATTAACGTGTAAATCAAAAAGTGCTGTATTAAAGGGTGTACGAGTGCAACAAAATTTAATACATATTCTACAGGGTGAGTCTTTGAAATGGCCGACTTCGATATCTCCCTTGTCGTTAGAAATACAGCATAAATTTATTAACAGAATTTATTCGTCTACTCAAGGAGCAGAACCTAAAATTAGTTCACATATACAGGATGTTGCATTAGGGATGAGAGGGAATTGTTTCTCTTTTTTAAAAAATTCATACGAATAAATTATCTAATTACGCCGCAAGTAGTAATTAATCACGAATTTATGACACGTTCGCGCTCAACTATATGTTTTAATAGACTGAACAAACTTAAAAACTGTGTTGATTTGAACCGTTGGGTCAGAAAGCGCTCATTCAAGATGTAAATAAATTTGACATGTCCTATTGGCTTACAGCGCCACCAACGGATTCTGTACGGCCTAATGGGGTCATACCACATTTTTCAATTAATTTTTTTCTGAAAGTACACTTAAATCTACTTACGAAAATATTTATTTTATGTCACATAAGTTTCTAGTTTTACAGTAATAAATTTTTAAATTTTATATAAAATTTCAAATGACGTCACAGTTTTGCAATCGTAGTGACGCCTACCGAGCAAAAATGGAACTACATTTGACGTTTGTGTCGTGTTTTGAAACCACGTTTGAAACCAAACGTTGACAGCAACAATTTGATTTATACTCGTGCTTCTGTTTTTATCCAAATGGAAACTAATTTTGAAGAAGCAAATTCAAATAATTTGCCAAAAATATATTTTACCATGATCAATGATTTTTTTGAGAAAAGTTCGTTTTACCGAAATTCAGAAGTTGAAAATGTAAAAATGAAAAGGTTAGTTCAAATGCTTACAATTATTTTGTAACTCATTTTACTTTGTTATTTATCATTTATAACAGAACTGGAAAGGAAACCATTGTAATATCTAAATCGAACATAAATTGTATTTATTTATAATTCAAAAAGTGACAAATCTGTTCATGTACAGTAAAAACACGAGTACGGGTGTGCCTCTTTATCGTGTATTTGTGTACAAAACTGTGACGTCAGAAAACCAGACACAGAATTTTTATAAAGAAAATCATGAATGAAAAATATAATAATATTAAATATTTTTGATGTATATATGTATAATATTAGGTAAATTTTTCATTTAAGAAAGAAAAATCAACATTTTTTTCTTTTTGGTATGAGCCCATTACATTAATATTTTAATCGAAGAAAAAATGTTGGGCATCCCTAGTTAAAAGAATTATTGCAGACTTCAACTAGCCCCGGTCTGCAAAGAGCTATTTTCGAGCCTTGGTATACACATAATTATTCTGACTAATTCATGCTAGTGCAAATAAGAGTACATATTCCGAGAAGGCTGAGAACTGGTCAGGTTATCGTGTTCAAGTGCGGTATTTTTACGTTTATGCCAGTCAGTAGATTTGAACCGAAATCACCAACAAAAATACCACAGCCTCCTAAATTATTCATCATGCTTCTCGATTTTCCTTAACAATTAAATCATTCCATTCTCTCCCCTATATTTCACGTCCAACAGTTTAAAGCACAAGACAGTCGTAAAAAACAAATTCAGGAGGGTGGTCAGCCAACCACGACGCTTTCTCTCCCTTGCTGGAGGGTTCTCCAGGTCTCCAACAGTAAATCCAACCCCCTGTCCAGGTGACAGCCTGAGTGACGACGTGGACAACCTTCCACTCCAGGTCTGACCACAACGGATGAGATTTACTTGGGGTTCAAGAACATAGAATAAGATAATGAAAGAATGGGTGTTTAGGAAGAGGTATAATTTTTGTTCGACATAAAAATGCGTTCAGAAAAAGGAATGGGTGAATGGACAGTACAGATTTTTTGTTTTGGAAAAGAAAATTATGTTTATGTGCTATAGGCCTATAATCGTTATTAGACTGTATTTTCAATGAAAGTTGTGGTTGCAAATGCCGCAGTCCACAATTTCTGAACAAAGACAATTTCCTCAAAACATAAGCGATTATGAACCTAAACAGTTTGTAACTATTATCTTTTTTCCTTTATTCATTTCATTTGAGGTTTTCTGCACTGTAAAAAATCAAAGAAATTAACGTGACCAAGCGACCGATTCTAATCCATTTTTAGACTTTGTCTCCAAACTTGTAGTCTCAGTTAATGTTCAGATTTTAGGGATTTAATTTTCTAGTTTGGCATAAACAGGGTATAATATGACAGGACTTTAGGTTGGTTATAATTTTACGACGTTTTTGTTTTCATTTAAAAAGTGAATGAAACAGTTTATGAACAAGAACTTGTCTTGGTAATAGTTGTGGCAATAATAGTTTAATATTTTTCGTATTAATTTATTTTCCTTAGCCATTAAAGAACCTAAAATTAGGATATAACGCAACAGAACCATTACCGAAAAATATAATATACATTTTTAATAATTATAGAAAAACAGAAAATAATCAGACACGCAGTCTAGTGAAAAATATTTATTTCCTGACCTACGTTTCGACTGTAACTACAGTCTTCTTCAGGGCTAGAAATGGTCAATTATAAAATGTAACACAGGGAACCCCTATGCGACTCATTGGAGATAACAAGGTGTAATATTTGTATATATAAATCAAGTCAATTATTTTAGCTGGAATGTAAAAAAATAGTCAACAACTTTTCTAATAATTGAAATTTTCAAAAAAAAATAAATAAAAAACGTGTTTCTCAATAATGTAAGAAAATTTTGTTACATCGTTGAGAAACACGTTTAAAATAAAAAAAATCAGAGTGCAGGACCCCATTGGTCCCCAAGTGGTTGTTGAATTTCGCGCGATATTCGTTTAGATTGATCTCATTTTTTTATTACCGCAATCTGTGAAATGTTGGTAATAATAATAATGACAGAACAATGCACCTGCATTAAATTTTGTGCTGAAAATGGTACAGTGAAGTGGTGTAAATGTCGGTAAAGGCTATGTCGAAACCAAGGGTTTATGAATGGTATAAAGATATTCAGGACGACCGTGAAGACGAAGAAAATAAAAAGAAAGCCAGGCAACTTAACAAATTAACTACCAATGAAATCGTTGCATTGTGCATTGGTCAAATTGTCAAGTAGACGTTTGACTTGTTTATAAATAATTTAACAAAACTCATATGGTTTATTTTCCTCGGCCCTACGGCCTCGGCAACTAAATTCCACATTCGTGATAAAATGTAGAACTTCAAAACCTTGATATATAAATAACTATTATTCGAATGAGGAACGTGTCTATTATAAGGGAATATTGTGATGGAAATAGTTACAAAAGAATACGGAATTTATTTTCCATAAATCAAATTGACGTTTATAAGTTATTTTGAAGAAACCATAATAAAAGATGTAAAAACAACTGTACAACTTTTGTAACACGAGGGGGGGTGTCTGAAACTGACTGATAATACTGCTGATTACTAATGATGATGATTCCCAACGATGATACACTTACTGACTGGTGGACGCTTTGATGGCTGGCGTCCACGGCTTGTGAGAAGGAAGAACACACAGACACTTCACTTTTTACACTTTACACTAATGAACACTACGGACATGAACACTACTTGTTGATTTAAAAACTAATACTTTTATATTTACACGGTTACATTATTATTAATTAATACTAAGCCTAACATACACAACTAACAAGTGTTACATTCCGTAACCCAGCGGGCGAGCGTCGCCCCAAAACTAAAGGACACTACATGTCCAAACCAAAACACGTCTTTCCGACGCCACGTACTAAAACTCTTCTACATGTTTACTCTCACGAGTCTCTAAACCGACTATTCCATGTTTATCCCATGGCTAACTAATATCGACTGACTTAAAACAAAAACGCTATCTCCAGGATAGGATTATCTTAGGGGAACGGGGTGCATAGGCTAGGGCACGTATACATAATAATTTCTAGACTTAAGATCAACAAATAAATGTCGTGACTATTATAATATGATAAGAATTTCTAAACTGAATTTTGACTTAAATAGATAAACAGACTTAAAATATGAATATTGAAACTATAATTTAGAAGAGTTTATAAAAAGTTATCTGTTATTGTGCTTACCCTCGCCTTGTCACACTTTGCATTCTACAGTTTTTACCGTAAAATGAACAGAAGAGGAGGAATATTCATAAAACTACATAATATCCTATATTCACCCCAAACCGCCATTATCCTGTACGTTACATGACCGAGATTTCCAGTAATTGTTAACATCTAAACAAACTATTATTATTATTGTTATTATTATTTGAAATTTCAAAGTAAGCTAAGGTAAACAGTGTTAAAAATAAGATAAAATGTTCAATTTTGTTTTATTACCTTCACTAAGAATAATAATAATAATTATAAAAGGGAAACAATTTCAGTGGGTCTACCTACTCATATTTTTGGATGACATTTAAATAAAATATGATTTTAAGAATGCGTAGCATACATACGTAGGTGCATTTAGGTATTGTTCCCGAGATAATACTCCATTTTCTTTCTTATTTTCCTCATTGGACCCTCCGGTAATTTCTTTTCTATTTAATTATCCTATTTCTTGATGGCAGTGTGTTCTCGTTTATTTTTTGTGTAGTGTAATTAAAAAATGCTCTGTCACATATGCTATACTCGCGCACATGTCGCTATGTGATTATCCTGTGCAATTAACGCGTACGTTTAACGATCCTGTAGGAAATGAGACCAGCCCGACTGCTGGGGATTTTTACCAACGCCTCACATATGACAATGCATAGGATAGCGGAGAATAGCGCAGAATATGAACTTTTTGCACGTCAAATTCACGATTAATTGCACGCATAGTTTTTGCCAAGCTGCGCAAATGAGGAGATAAAAGTTTGCTACATTTTGTACAAAGCTGATTAGCATAGACACTGAAAATAATTTTTCTAACAGTGTATTTCGACACTGATTCAGCGCTATGCTCTACCGTCTATAAATATTGATACAAATACACCTCACCTGATGATTTTTAAAATCATTGTACGCGAATAATTGTGACCATCGCATAATGTTTAAAGAAAGTTACAATACACAATAAAGCAACATTTTTTCTTATTTTTGCCACTGTTTACTTATGCTTGCTTTGGATCCTGTCGACCTTATGTGGTATGAAATGGACAAACAAATAATCAAAACTAAATCAACCAATATTAATAAGGTGTGGGAGAATATGCAAAACATTTGAAAATCAGTTTCTATTATTTTCTTTACAAAAAATATTATAATTTATGAGTTTAAGTCGTAGCTCAATTGGTAGAGTGTCCGACTAGAGATTGGAAGGCTCTGGGTTCAAATCCCAGTGAGATCCATGAATTTTTCACAAATCCGTCTTCGTTATTTATCCACTTTAATTTGAATTGTTGTAACTAAGTTACAGAAATTTCACTGTTGAGAAACAGTCTTCGATATATCATAAGTAATGTTTGTACAATATACGAGGTTTGTCTTTGAATTTGTAAGATAATGATTCGTTATTAAATGAAACTGATTTCTGGACTTCCATTATCTTTATTATTATAACATACTAGACATAACGTTTCGGTATTAGTTCACCTGATGACGGTAGCAGATGTTTAGTTACCGAAACGTTGTGTCTTGTATGTTATAACAATAAAGATAATGGAAGTCCAGAAATCAGTTTTATTTAATACGAGCTTTGATAAAAAAGAACGAGAATTTAGTTCTTTTTTAAAATCACGGTGGCACAATGGTCTGTGAGGTGTATGTCAGGCTTTACTCATCTTGATCGTGTATTTTGTGTCTGTATTGGACAATTACATATTGATGAAGCAGTTTGACATATTCGGCGTTTTTATATAAAAAAAAAACAGAACAAAAGATCTTTAACTTTAGCATTAAAAATGGTACAAAACGCAGTGAAGTGGTGTACTTGTTGATGAAGACCGAGGGTTTATCTTATTCTTCTTTTTCTTCAGCTTTTCCCTATTTTATTATTATTATTATTATTATTATTATTATTATTATTATTATAATATATATATATATATATATATATATATATATATATATATATATATATATATATATATATATATATATATATATATATATATATATATATATATATACACACACGAGCTACCTCAAATAATTTCTATATTATTAAAGATACAATAAAAAGGTATAAGACAATTTTATAGAAGACCAAGGGGGACATCCGATTAGAGAAGAAAATATTTTTTAACGCAGTGGTTTTCAACTTACAATACAAAGTTACATTTTCTTAAATAGAATGATATATATTTTTTAGGCCTATTCGATAGAGTATTTTTTTCTGAATACAACCATGTGATTATTTTATATCCTTACATAACAAAAATATTGAGAAAAATTAAAATAAATTTAAGTAAATTTGATTTTTATAGTTATTTTCAGTAGACTATGTACGAAAAAAAGGCCTTTAATTAAAATGAAACAAATAATATAAATAAATATATCATCACGGCTTATTGCTGCGTGTGCCAATCTACTTTGTACACAGATATCGGTAATGATGAAATATTTGCACCGTGCGGGCGCTTACCAGGCGTCACCTCACGGGCACTCATTGCTGGCGTGGAGAGTGCACCACAGGGGTCAATTTTGTGCCATTTAAAATTCGAAATATTTGGCGTTGGTGGGGATCGAACCAGGTTCCCCAGACTCGCGACCTGACACTCAGGCACGCGGCCACGAGGTTGCTGTTAGTGTTTTTCACATTATATTTGGAATTATTACTCAATCTATATATAGCTAATTTCGTATAGTACTTCTACACATACGTACGCACTCCCCTAGTTCCCTATTCCCTAATTTAATTAGAAATGAATTCCATCAAAAAGCATTTCCCTTTTTTCGATTATTGGTCGAAATTGATATGCTCTTTTCCATCCATTAAATCGTGATTCAAAAACTAGATCAAACGATCAGAGTATCAGTATTGAATTAACATTTTCGTCTGCGAATGAAGTAGGTCGAATTTGTTCCGAATTTAATTCAGAACACATTCCATTACTAACTGTACACCTGCTGCTGGCGCTGAACAATGTTATGGTCTTTTGCGCTTTTTCACTGAGTAAAAATTGAATTTGTAATTGCCTACATATCCAATAAAAAGACATGAAATTGGAACTCGCGGAATAGATTTTGTTGAACATTTTCACAGGCTTTTTCAAAATGCCTCTTTCACTGAAATTACGCCTAGTTGCCAGGTTTTATACGCATATTGTCATTCAAATCCAACTCATAGCACCACCAGTTAAATTCGTTTCACAGATTTTCATTCGCAATTATGAAAATTAACGAAAGGATTCGTAAAAATTTCAACGCATATGATTTAAATATTTTGATAAATACTAATGCTCGGTATTTTTATCTCTGAACTGCATTGGGAAATTGACATATTTGTAATTTTTGCAATTTATGAAAATTTGTTGATACGCTTTTTGTAATTCTGTAACCAAATGATTAATTTTTAGCAAGTTATAAATTTGTTAAAAATATGTTAGTTTGAACGACTGAAATGATGTTCTTAGATAGTATATTAAGTATTAAGAACGGTAAGGATAGTTTTTCGACCAAAGACCCACAATATTTAAAAGAAAAAATCTGATGTGGACACCACACGACTTCCTTGTACGCAAGACCAATATGAAGATGAAATATAGACACAATTATAAAATTGCACGTGTTTGACGTAATTTGACATTAACGTCTATTTTTGTTATTTTTTGTTCCTTATCCATAGCAAGCTTCATTACAAAACCAAAAAGTATATGTTTTAAATTTACATATCTCGCTTATACAAAGGGCTAATTTAATAATACTTGATGTGCTAGACGCAGAATTTAATTCTCTAAAACTCTTATTTGAAACATTTATTTCTAAAATCAAAATGGAACTATTTTATTCAAGAAAAACTGTTAACAACTTCAGGTAATATATCACTTCCGGTTAGTCTGTTTTAACCAAAATCTGCTATGGTACCCCAATAGATATAAAACTCTTATATACCAAATTTGAAACGTTTTGGATTATATTTTAATATAGTTTTTCATTAAAATCTATTATAGGCTTCAATTAAAGTACCATTTCTGGAAATTATGTAATGACCAAAAAGGGAGGTGCACAACTAGATGTTATAGAAGTCCTAAATACAAAATTTCAACTTTCTACGGCTTACCATTTTTGAGTTATGCGAGATACGTACGTACAGACGTCACGACGAAATTAGTCTGAATGGATTCAGGGATGGTCAAAATGGATATTTCCGTTGAAATCTCAAAACCGTAATTTTTCGCGATTACAATACTTCCTTTACTTCGTACAAAAGATGTAAAAAGATTTGAAAATTATTTTGCCATATTAAATAATTATATTTTATTTAAGAAAAACTGTTAACAACTTCAGGTAATATATCTCTTCCGGATAGCATATTTTAACAAAAATCTACTATGTTGTTCCCATTGACAAGTTTAATATACCAAATTTGAAAAAACACTATCGATCGTGCATTTTTTTTTATAAAAGATACGTTTTTATAAGTAGTGTTAGCCATGGAATTGAAACAAAATCAACGTTTTATCTGCCAGGAACGCTCTATTGGAGTCATTATTATTGAAAATGGAGAATTATGATGCCACTTAATAATTTGTAACTTTTGTTCGAATGAATAATTCTCCATTTTCAATAATGATGACTCAAACAGAACGTTTCTGACAGGTAAAACTTTATTACACTTATTTGTGATTTCGTTTCAATCCTATGGTAGACACTACAAATAATGTACCTTTTATAAAATTTTAAATTCGATTTACTCAGTTAAAAAACATGCATGGAATTGGATACAGAATTTAATTTTCTGTAACATTTACCTATTTGAAGCATTATTGTCTAGAGTTAATTGGCCACTTTTGTGCAAGACTGTTTTCCCTTATTAAACGCCTATGTCCCGCTTTTCGTGCATGTATATATTTATTTATACCTATATTTCTGCTTAAACAATTAAAACAGTGTCCTATTTCTATCTGATTGTAAGAAAACAATCCTGTAAACCTGCCGAATCCCTGCAGATGGACTGTCCCGTAATTGAATGATGAACCCTCAGCTTTCAATCAAAATTTAAATGAAGTGATTTCCATCACTGGCCGATGGGCCTGTGTATGCAGCCCCGAAGAGCCTACTATACTGCATACACAGCGACCATTCTCGGTCCCGTGTTGGACTTGTGGTGCCCGCATCGATACACGCACTTTGATCCTTGCCATCCACTGCAGCAAACACTGCAAGTGGAAAATGCCGAAATATCACCGATTGTAATTAAATTACCGCAAGTTGATTGGGTAGGAGTGACGCTTTGAACAAAATCAGCCAATGGGGAAAGAGGTTACATAGATTGCTTGTTGTACACAACTTACCTCGGATACGCGCACTTTAAATTGCGACACAGAATGTGTGACCTGTATTTTGTGAAACTATTGAAGTATTTAAATTCAAAGAAATGTCAGTACCTACTAAAAAATATTATAAAATATTTGTTTCTACTCTCCTAGTCCTAGTTAAAATGTTGCTTAACATCATACTGGTTACCATGAGAATGACAGCTGTCATTCTGTAACAATAATTAACCAAAAAAGTATACATGTATTGTATCACAGATTAGAAATATGCTTTGTTTGATAATAGAAAACTGTAATGTTATTTGAAGGGACCATCTTCAGCGCCACTCTTTGGTTGCTACCGGAACTATTTTGAGTATGTAGGCATACCATAATATATAAATATGCAATCCGCGTTGCTTCCCTGTGTTTCATATTTATGTTACTATTTATTAATAAAGTAGACAATGAAAACCAACATTTATAAAACATATATGTTTCATATATTTTTTTACAATAATATATAATAACATTAATACAATAATTATTGTATATAATATTTATAAACATATAAGAAACTATTTTTGTAGTATTTTTATACAGGTTCAATCTTTGATTAAAGTAGAAATAATCAGTCTTGGAATAAATAAATACTACAATTTTTTATGCTTCACCTGTATAGAAGAATTATTATAAGAACACCTTTCCTAGCATTAATGGATAGAATAGTAGAAACTTAAATCACACATACATATACGTAAAAGAAAATATTAGATACTATGATATATCTCAACAATTCAAAGAATCGAATTCTCCCAAGAAAATTATAATTCTTGAAAATTTTGTTAGAATGGACCTTTTCAATTTAAAGATATAGAAGATATGCGCAATGGGGATCTGCGCATAGTAAGAACAACTGAAATCTATGGCGTTTGTATCTAAAAAAATTAGACGTAAAATGTGGAAATATCTCAGAGAACTTAAAATAATCTTATCGAAATAAGTTACAAAAGCTTTTATTGAAGTTAAAATGTCTAATGATGCTATTTTTCACTGAGAATACAGGTATTTTAATGACTACAATATTATTGACGTTTCGTTTGACAGCCCAACTGGCAGTTTTTCGCGCCATTTTCTTCCTATTATATATGTTATATAGCCGTTAAATTGAAAAGGTCCACTTGGTTAGAATACTCACAGGATTTTGACAATTTATAAAAAAATATGAATGTAATGTGACAAGGCGAGGGTAAGAGCAATATTAAATAAATAACTTTTTATAAACTCTTCTAAATTATAGTTTCAATATTCATATTTTAACTCTGATTATCTATTTAAGTAAAAATTCAGCTTAAAAATTCATATCATATTATGATAGTCACGACATTTATTTGTTTATCATTAGTCTAGAAATTATTGTGTATACGTGCGTGACTTTGAATGCTCTAGCCTATGCACCCCGTACCCCTAAGATAATCCTGTCCTGAAGATAGCGCTATATTTTAGATAGTCGAATTTAGATACTCGTGAAGTAAACATGTAAGAGTCTAGATGAGTTCGTCGCGTCGGGAAGATGTTAGTTGACGGAATGTAGTGTTTTAGTTTTGGGGTGCGTGTTAAACGCTTGCCCGCTGGGTTACGGAATGTAACATGTTTAGGCTATGTTTAATTAATAATAATGTAACCATGTAAATAAAATGTTTAGTTATTAAAACCAAGTAATGTCCATGTCCGTAGTGTTCATCAAGTGTCAAGTGCAAGTGTCTGTGTGTCATCGTTGCAGTCATCAGTATTAGTAGCATCATCATCTTAGAAGACCCCCTCGTGTTACAGTAAGCACAGCACACTTAAACATTTCAATTTATGACGCTTCTGGAAGCAGTCAAGAGATGCCATTGCAGTACAATCCAAATGTCCACCATTTAAGTTTCTGTAGCCTGATATTGTATTTAGGGATTTCAACCTGTATGTGTTATATCCGTAGGCAACATCTATTAATTTACTTTTACATTGCCACGGCGTTCCTTACTTAGATGCCCTGTGTGTTGCCCGCTCGTGCAAGCCCTTGTTACAACCTACAAGCCGGTGCCAGATATAGCTTTGTGGTTGCCAAGGTACCGATCAGGGCCATTCGAGAAAAATTACTCGAAAAATTTTGGTCCAGATAAGAACCCACAAACTCTGAATCCAGAGGCTAGCACTCTACCACTGTGTTAGAGAAAAGGTGTATTTTTGTATTCCTAGTGACTTAATTTACAGTCGTAGCAAAGGTATAGTATATGACTCGTTTTATAAACTCTTTGGATACTATTATAGTTTGTGAATTCATGTCTCAACAATAATAAAAATATCAGGATCAACTTTATAAAGAAGTAGCAAATCGGATGACGTGTACAAACGAACACAGTTTTGATTAACCGCAGAAATTTGTGTCATTCCTATCTCATTTGTCAGAGTGTATTGAATCCGTTTATAGGACGGACTCTGCCATGTCACGAACCTTGATTCGCCAACTTCCCATGACCATATCGTAAATCAAATTGATGTTTTCTTCACTGGTAACAGTTGCATGCCTTTCACTGCATTATTGCGCTTTCCCTCCCACGTTTAACTTCAGCTGCCCACTTTTTTATCATTATGTATGAAGGACAAGATGGTCCCAAAGTATTTATCATGTCTTCATGAATTTGCTTTGGTGTTAAACCCTTATTATGCAGGTATTTGATCTCTGTACTGTGTCAATGCACACGTTAATTCCAAAACTTTTATTTGTCACAGATTAGCGGATTAACATTGAACACTAATGTCAATGCACATTAACTCATGAAAGTAATTTTGCGTCTAATGCTACCCTCTCTCCAGGAAGTATTTAATTCCCCCTCGTAGTTTGTTTTTATTGAAATTTGAGTAAATGTGATGTTTGTATGTTCAATCTTCGTTTCTAAAATAAATGTTGTGAATTATTTGTCTTTCAGTTATTAAAACTATTAAATGTTGAAAATCATGAAAGGTGGTTAATTACTTTTCGTACCTCCGTCCATTTTGACTATTATTACAGAACTCAAAATCGTCCAGAAATGCGCTGTTGCTGACCTAGGTTGGCAAAAGGAGTTGGCATTACTGTTCTGGTGATATGTCAATTTAAGATTATTTTCAACACAAAAATTAGCAAAATGTTTACAAATTTAGGGCTAAATCTTTAATTGTTGTAACTTAAATAACTAAATTTTGTCATAAAATAATAATATACTGTCATTACTGCAATCTCGTATAGATTAATTATAAGTTCCAACTTTAGAACTAGTTTGTTTTGTAACTACAACTAACTTCACGTGACACAATAATTGAGTTTCCACCATCTGTCTTTAAAAATGCGCGAAAGTATATAAAATATATATAACTAATGTTTGTATGTTATATTTTCAATAGATATAAAATAATTACGCATTTTAAGCTCAAATGTAAGTACTTATAATTAAACTTGCAATGCAAAACCGATAAAAATATATGTTCATTTTTTAGGTTATGTAGCATAGAATAAAGTATAGGGAAATATATGAAGAATTTATGGAAAAGTCGGTACATAAAATCTTGTGTATCACACGTCCAGAAACTGTTTTGCGAGATCTCGTATTTGCAGGCCTCGCTTAAATGTTCAGTATCTGTCCTAGTGATACAATTAACTATTGTAGCTTTTTTTATATTTTGCCCGTAAGATGTCTATTACTGTTCTAATAAATGGCCATTACCGCATCCAATCATCATCAACAGTAGGTAAAATAAAAACGTTATTAACTTGCATACCATTTCATGTTCTCTTTACAATTTAACCTGTTCGTGCACTGCAAGTTTCAAATTTAGGTTTCTAAATTTACCTTTATGGCGTAATTGTAAATAAAGCACGATAACGTTCATAAACTGCACAATCATAAAAACTTGGAATTTTTCTCGGTTTACTGCAGCACATAAATTAATGTTATTTAAAGCTGCAGTTGCCCCATTCTTCATTGATTTGTCAAAGTCCGAGAGCTTGTCAAGCAGTGAAGATTTTATGTTGGCCTGCAGGCAGTAAAATGTGAACGTCTTATCTTTCAAATGCAGAAGCGAGAGCAAGATATTTCAGACATGTAGTTTTACACTGTAAATCTTTACAGAATTAGGTTACTCCGAGATAAACAGCCATCAAGTTCATATACTTTAATTCTTTAACAGACTAGATGTAATTATTTTTAATTAAATTAAGAAATAATTATATGAAAGTATAATAATATAAACGATGCTATTATCTATGAAACTGGAGTCTAAAAAGAAATACAGAAAATCTTTAAAAAAAGAATGTGAAGAGAATAAATATTTACGATCGGTACGAGTATAACTGCAAAAGAAGATGCATGATAATTTTGAATTTAATTAGATATTTTAATTAGGCATTATTAAATTTGATAATCGTTTCCTTAGTTTAAGACCCGCTAATTTTATGTCCGGTTATATTGTCTGTTAATATAACTGTCAGTTAAAACGAAAAATATAGCATCGGTACTGTAACGTTTTTTTTATTTATTTGGGTAAAGTGTAAATATTAGACGATTATTATTAATTAAAATTAAGTATTTATTAAACTATAAATGAAAGTTACTATTACTAATATTAAACAATTATTAAAAACTAATTAAGACTAAAACTATAATTAACTAGATAACACTAACACTATTTATTTAACCAATTAACACTACTATTTATTTGCACGATATTACAAATTATTTATTTCACTACGCGTTCCAATCTTAGACTGCCGGTCTGTTGCAGACTCTTGTAGACTGTTTACGCGATATTTATATCACTATATACTTCTATCACGTTTAACTGTCCGCCTACCGACCTCTACAGCGTCTATATACTCAACTGACTCAACAGCGTCTGTATATTCAACTGCTCCGACAGAAATCACCTCTTTCACAACACTATCTGTCTATTTATATAACTCTCTGTCTAACTTCCACAGCCTCAGTATCACCGACTGTCCGTATGCCACAATTCTTCAACACCACTGCCGAGTATTCACTTCCACTTGCTGTTACTGTCCCCGTATATCTAGATTCCCAATACTCTTCAACACTACCGAGTATTTCCTTTAACAGCTATCCCGGTATACCAGTAACTTCCCGACTCGCCGTTACTGTACTTGCACACTATAGCTTCCCAATACTCGTCAACAATACCGAGTATTCATATCCACAGCTATCCCAATATACCAGTACTCGACACCGACTGTATACGCTCACTACGATACTGCTGTGCTTTTCTCTAACACTCCATGTGTCTCTATGACTCTGTATGTCACTAACTGTGTCCCTCGAGCATAGCTACGCCACTTATATACAGCTGCCATTATTTTCTAGAAAAGCTATCCCGGTATACCAGTAACTTCCCGACTCGCCGTTACTGTCCCAATACCCGTCAACACTACCGAGTATTCACATCCACAGCTATCCCAATATACCAGTAATTTCTCGAGTACCTACCTATTCGACACCAACTGCATACGCTCACTATGATACTGCTGTGCTTCCCACTAATACAGGGTGGGGCAGAAAAACCTATCCGATTTCAAAACGTTATAAAATTAAAACCACTCAAATTGTCAAAAAAATTTTTTATTAACATATCGCAAATTTTATGCCATTTTTAAATTTAAGTTTTGAAAAGCACATCACTCAAATGTCGTCCTTGGGAGCGGATACACTGATTTAGGCGCTCGCGGTAGCTTTCCATGACTTTCACCGTCATTTCCACAGGAATTTCTTCAATTGCCCGAGCAATTTCCCTTCGTAAAGCAAGAAGGGTCCTTGGTCGATGCTGGTAAACCTTCGATTTGATATAACCCCAAAGGAAGAAGTCACATGGAGTGAGATCCGGTGAGCGCGGCGGCCAGCCAAGATCACCTCTCAGGGAAATGAGGCGACCGGGAAACAGTTCCCTGAGAATGTCCATTGATCGTCGCGATGTGTGGGCGGTTGCACCATCCTGTTGAAACCACACATTTTCCACGCCATTTTCTTCCATTTTGGGTCTAAGAAAATTTTCCAGCATGAAACAATAGCGCTCGCTGTTGACCGTTACGGTTTGCCCATTTTCTTCAAAAAAGTAAGGCCCCCAGACGCCTAGGCGGGAAAGAGCACACCACACAGTCACTTTTGGGCTATGGAGGGGTTCCTGATGGATTTCTCGAGGATTTTCGTCACTCCAATATCGAAAATTCTGCCTGTTAACGGCACCACAAAGGTGAAAATGGGCTTCGTCCGTGAAGAGCACAACATCGTCGTTTGGGAGTTCTCGGAGATCGCGACACAGGTTCGTACGGGTTTCAAAATCCCTTTCACTTAATTCCTGTGCAACAACCATTTTGTAGGGATGCATTTTGAGGTCCCGGTGCAAAATGCGCCGAATACTGCGGTTGGAAATCGCCAAAGCGAGCGAATGTTTTCGCGCCGAACGACGCGGGGAACGTTCAATCGCGGCTCTCACATTGGCCACGTTTTCAGGTCCTGTTGCTGTCCTGGGACGTCCAGGCGACTTCTTTTTCAATGCTGAACTCGTCTGTCTAAAATTTGACACCCACACTTTAATCGTAGCGTGATGTGGAACAGGATCATGACGCCCGAGTCCGAAATGAATTCGAAAAGCACGTTGTGTAGCAATTATCGAACCGCCGCATTCGATAAACCGCTCAATAACAAAAGCACGATGTTCACCAGACCAAGGCATGTTGACTACTGACAAATGGCATAAAACCGGCTTTCTAACGGTTTTTACCCCACTACTCTACCTGCTCCCTCTTCTGGGAAAAAGGGATTTGAAATCGGATAAGTTTTTCTGCCCCACCCTGTACTTTACTCTCTAACACTCCATGTAACTAACTTATTAACTAACTAACTAATTGACTAACTAACTGCCCTAATGTAAATGTCTGTCCATCTTCACTAATGCAACTGAACTATGGAATTAACTCAGCTGACTATGTAAGTCAACCCCCGATTACACAACTAATGTGATCAGGGATTCAGCTGAACTAACTATTTCTCGAGCATAGCTACGTCCCTTTATATAGCTTGTCATTATTTTCTAGAATCTAGAATATCCCTAGAATGTTCGACCGCATAATAAAAATGAACACACACTCGTTCATTGCTGCGGCGACGTCGGCGCGGCTGCGACGGCGGTGGCGATAGCCGCTGCGACGGCGGGCGTTCCACGTTACAGTACTATTAGCATAACTTGTTAAAAATATATGTTGTGTCAATTTCTCAATGAAAAATGTTTTGTTTCAACCGGTTTTAACTGACAATCAGGTCTATTCACTAAATAATACCTTAACTTTTATTTGTGGGGAATATTCGCGAATCAAGAAAAATGCTCACCAACTAGCGGCCAACTCATTAAGCTCTTAAAAATGACGTCACAATGCGGCCAGCATGTAGTAGTAAACGTCAATTTGAGTACTTCTGCTTTAGAAGTTGTTAAAAAGTGTTTACAAAGCAAAAATATTTATTTCATTTTTATCTCCTTCAACGAATTTTTTCCACATGTGATTATGTGCCCGGAATCAATAATTTCTTCTCCCTCACTATAATTTCGGGACTCAGCCGTTGCTTTTAAATAACATAAAACTTCCTTTAATTTCACTTTCATTCTATATAACCTAATAATGAACTCTTTTGAACATAGCTGTTCACATACACACACAACTAGGTTAGTTTTTAGTTCATCTGTCAGTTGGCTAGATAGCATTGTGACGTCACAAAACATAGCGGCAAAACTAGCTTAAATCGCGAATACTCTAATAAATTTCTTTGTCTAAATAGTAAAGGGCAAGAATTTAAATTTCCTTTCATATATAAAGAAGTTCGAGTTTGTAGAGCCTCTCAATATTAATATTAACCGCTGTAACATCTGTAATATTTCTTTTCATCTATGAACCCTTTTTATTAACTAGGTATATTAAGTTTCTATCAAAATAAATAACTTCACAATGAAATTATAATACTAGACTGCTCGAGGGTATGATATATGTTAGCTTCGAATGTACAGTTAAGTTACAATGAGATTCTATTATTGCATAAACTCATTCACCATACAAGACACATGTCAAAATGACAGACAGTTAAATGTTTCACTCGTATATGAGTATCAAGATGAACAATAAATCATCATATATGACGTTTCTTACTGTGGGCGAAATGAGAAACATAATATACATAATTCAATTTAACGCGCATCTATTTATATTTGAAGTAATTTCTGAAGAGTATTTTCTTTATTTTTGTATGAGACAAGTTGGTGACTTGTGACCTAAAAGTTGAGGAAGTCACCGAGTTACTAAACAAATAGTAACTATTTAATGTTGCTATGAGCAAGGCCAGTCGTAGGTTCTTTTCATTTTTTGGTATTCTATAATTCGAATGTAAAAATAGTGACATTAATTACTAACAGATGATATTCATAACAACTGATGATCCTTGGTAGTCACGAAGTAACTTTAGTTATATAAATATTAGAAATTCAGTAGATTTTAGTTAAAATATAAAAATAAATAACTTGATCATACATTTAATTAAAAAAATAAAAATGTTTGACTCATACATAATACCTTGATTAGTCATTGTTGCTAAACCATAATCCGTCACTTTATTGGACTAGTCCAAAATGATAGAGTAATTTGGACTCGTAGACCCAGCTTATACGGTAGAACTTCAAAAATTTATCTCAAAATTCAAAATTACGATTTATTTCAAAGAAAAACTTGCAGTACATGAAGAAAGCACAAACAAATTTATTAAACATTACATATGTATTTTAATTATTATAATAATGATTAATATTGATAACACAGTATTATTACTAATGCTAATTTCTTTTATTTTGCTTTTTTTTGTATTATTTCTTTTGTCTTGTCTTTTAAATTCACTACTGAAGAATGCAGCTGCATTTTCTCTTCCCAATATTTTAGTTCAACACAAGTAGTTTGCTATGGAATTAGCTCCTGATGCCTGTATGCACCAGCCAAATATAATATAACCCAAAGTTTGGTTATTTTTATTTTGACAGGTGTTTATTTTGTTTCATAATATTTTATTTGGTTTGGGTGTTTACGTTTTGTAAATGTGTAAATTATAGCACCTACACAATTTAGAAAACGAGCAATATTGTAAAATTCGCGTTTCCTTTCTACAATTTCTTCAGGAGTGGTAAACATCTGTATACAATAAGATCTTAGAGCTGCTAAAGCCCTACTTATTCCAGCAGTAGTTGTGATTACTGTTGATTTAGAAACTTCACAAAAATTTGCGGTAATTAATATAAAGGAACCTGTAGCATAATATCTTCGATCCAGCAATAATTGTTCTGCAGGAGACAATTCATGATTTCTGGAATTATATAAAATACATATAATGAAAACACTTATTGATTTAAACCATTAACTATGGTATTTATTTATCCATTTCATGTCAAATGGCACTTCAATTTGTTCTATAATATTTTTGACAGCGCGAACAACCTGAATCCTTTAAAAAAACTCCTTCCGACTATATTTATCGAAATTATGTGGCCTATGTCAAAATATCATTTGCTGTCCTTATTGGTACCTCTTCATATTCGCTATATGCATTTATATCATACGGATTCAAAATCTGATTATTAAACATTAAACAATGTCACTCTCAGGCACAAAATTTAAGGTTAGTATGTTACCAAGTTAACGTGTACTTTTTCTAGATGTTAAGATAACGTGTACTTTAGCTTCAGGTTCTGGATAATATGGAATGGAAAATAGTATATTGTGTATCAAGTAGGAAAAGTGATATATTCCCAGACGATGGTGGAGATTGCGGGGCGAGCCGTAGGCGAGGCCAGCAACACCAGGAGTCCGGGGAGTCACTTTTCCTACGTGGTACACATACAATTTTTTGTTCGATCGGTTTATATTCAATAATTAGTTATTTTATATTCCATTTATAAATGTCAGACAACAAACAAGACATAAGATTATTGAGTTGTTTTGATAAAAATATCTGAGGATAGCGTAACCATGGTTTGTTTATTTTTTTCATAAAAGTTAAAATATATTTGAAAAATATCAGATTTTGTGTTCAAATTACGAGATATGGCTAGTGATAGTGATTTATCTATATCTTGCACACCACCGGATGTACTGGAGGCAGCTAATTTGGTCACAGTGAATTTGCTTTCACAAAAGTCAATTGAGAAATATGAAAAGGCATATAAACGGTTCATGGATTTTCACATAGAATCATTTTCTGTCCGGGAATACTTTGTCATGCGCCGGAAAAAATATGCCCGGACTGTTATTTTTCGTTGCCTAGCAACTACACTAAAATACCGGAAAATGCACTTTTCGTTTCGAAAACACACCGGAAACGTGTCAGTTTTCGTCCGATCGAAAAAAAACAACTTTTTTTACTAACATGAACTTACTGCATGTTATTTCTTAACATGAAGTTGGTAAAACCGGGCCTAAGACAGACACACGGTATACGCATATACACCCATACACCCCTAGAAAAAGTAATGCATTTCTCATTTCTCCCTTGCTGTAAAAAAGTAAAAATAAAATTGATTTAATAATGTTACGAGTTGCGACATCACGGCCTCAATTTAAATACTTGAATACTTTTTGAAATATCGTCTGGTATTATTCCAAAACTACAATATATTATCTTTAATTTGTTCTGAAAAGACAAAACTACTGCTACATTTAAACTATGTACAAAAGAAATGACGTTACACGAGATTATATTTTATTACAGATATAAATGCCAAATATTACATACAAGCAGACATTTCTTATGCGTCTTAGAGTGTTCCTTCTACAAAAACTCTTGATTTATCCCCTAAGAAGTGAGGCTTGTTGGCAAATGAAGATAATAGTGGTGGAGCCATTAGGCGAGGACATCTATTCGAAGCTCGCCTGCTCGCCTTGCTTTATGCCTAATGTCCGCTGCATAGTTCAAACAATGGCGCGCGATGGCTTTCAGACGTACGGGGCTGGAAACAGAGCATCCTGCCAAAGTTCAAATGAATACCAGCCATACGACAATGGAATTTTTAGTGTCTCTTTTTGTATTCCTTCCTTGCAAGAATTGACGAAAGTGCCAAAGTAGGAACATTATCCGCAAAATGGAAGCAAAATAAATTTACCAAAATTGCATAAGAATTTGGCTACTTACAAAAGAATCAAAGAATATTGAATAAAGGCAACACAGTAGGTTATATATTTTTTCTTCTCACGTTTTTATGTGACTTAAGTTGCGTTCAGAGCTACTGAATTATTAATTACAATTATTACAAGCACTTTGACTTAAAATTAAGATGTAAAGTGTAAAGTATCACTCACAACAACAAAAAATCTGATGTGGCCAGCACATTACCTTCCGTCAGTTCTATGTATTTTGTACAAATTTCATACAGAAAGTTCCTTGCTAAAGATTATATTTCTTGTACTTTACCGTCCGGCATTTGCATGTATTTTATGCAAATTTCATACAGAAAATTTATAGTAAAAAATCCTATATTTCCAGTAAAATTATACGACATACACACTATGTCAATTTCACTTGACACTGACATCTTTCAATCAAAATTATCTTAATATAGTAGCTGTTTCCATAGTTATGGCTACTTTATGAATTTTAATTTCTTTATAATTTTTACCTTCCGTCACCTTTAGGTAAGGAAGGTATTGTCTTTGGTCAAAAAATTCGGTGGTGAGTTTTTGATGAATAAGCACGTTTTAGGGTCCCTAGAATACGATTTTACTATTTTTACGATGATGTCTGTATGTGTGTGTGTGTGTATGTATGTGTGTCTGTGTGTGTGTGTGTGTGTGTGTGTGTGTGTAACAAAATTTTCGTCTACGATAACTTCCATTCTACAATTCTAAAAATTATAATTCTTTCGTATTTCTCTTCGTTACATCCATGTGAAGAGCTGATTAGATTTTGGTTAGAATTGGACAACCGGAAATACCCTCATTTGAAGATTTTAACAGTTTTTCTTGAAAAAACTATGTTAAATATCATTTTTTCAC